>VWPW01025350.1:0-189625 GCA_013389825.1 Crypturellus undulatus
CTTCCCTTCCCTTCCTTTCCCTTCCCGGCTGCTGCAAAGGGTGCCCCAGGCTCCTTGGAGGCAGCAGAGACGCGACCAGCATTCCCAAGGCAGCAGAGGGCATCCCTGAGTTCGGAGACGCATCCCCAGCGCTGGATGCAAACGCACTGCACGGAAAACCTGGCACACACATTTCAGCCCTTCTTTTCCTGCAACAATTTCAAATTGTTTATTCCAGATGCAGATTTTGTTACTAAAAATCCACAACTTTGTCATGAATTTCACAATCCACTTCAGAAATCTAATCAGTTATCCATGGTATTTACTGCAATTAAACTTATTTGCTGGAATTATTTATAAAATATAATAATGTCGAGCTCCGCAAGGCAGATTTGCTCAGCAACTCACACAGGTATTTGCAGGATTACTTTCTCTATTTCCCTAACTCTCACTGATGAGGTTATGAAGCAGCAATTTTGCCTGATATATCCCGCTTTTCTGAAAAGAAAACCAGTGTCAGCTGGGGACAACTGCCTTCACCCTCTCCTGGGTGCCGGCCATCACAGAATTTCTTCATGGATCCGCTAGAATAAAACCAAACCGCCCTTTCCCCCATGCTGATTGTCTGACGCAATTAACCTCATGTTAAGCGATCCCAGCGGAGCCTCACGCAGTTCTGGTGCTCGAGCCTCAGCACAGGATGGAGGGGCTTGTTCCCAAGTGTTCTCAGGTCCCACAGACTGTTTGCAGTTCCAGGGGGATCAACACATTTCTAGAATTAAAACCAACCTCTTGGATACCCAAGCGCTCGGAACAAGGACCCTTTCTTTAATCCAATGCACACCCAATCCTTTCTTTACCAAGCTACAAAATCACTTAATACAAATCAATTATTTTTGCACTGATTTATTAGCTGCTCTCCAGCTGTTCAGATCAGCACTTAAAAAATACTCTCCTGGATATATTCTTTTTACAAACATTTTCTCTGGAGAACTGTTGGCCCAACCTCGTTATAGTCCTCCCTGGTGACCCACATCTTTGTGAAAGCGGCCAGGCTGGTGAGGACGGACGCCCCGATCCACGCCGAGTACATCCTGTCCCTCGGGGCGGCGATCTTGACGGGGCAGCTCTGGGGAATGTGTGCCCTGAGCTCCTTCAGAAGCCTCTCCTTGAAGCCTCGGAAGAGAGTGGAGCCTCCGGCGAGCAGAACGCTCCGCAGCAGGAGCGGCTGGATGCCCGCGGCGCACTTGGCGACGCTCTGCAGGAGCATCCCCGCCACGCCGGGCGCCGCCACGCCGGCCGCCGCGGGCACGAAGAGCGCCTCGGGCGCGCGGCACAGCTGGTCGCCCGCGCTCACGGCGTTGCCGTCGGGGAGCAGGTACTCGCGCACGAGCCGTGGCGCCTCCTCCCGCTCGCCCTGGCCGCGCTCCGCAGCCACGTAGCACAGCGTCTCCTTCATGTCCCGCACGATCTCCCGCTCTGCTGAGCTCACGAAGGAGTGGCCGATCTCCAGGAGGAGCCTGGCCAGGTAGGCAGTGACGTCCCTGCCTGCGAAGTCCAGCCTGCGGATGCCTTGCACCAAGCAGTGCCCCTCGTAGACGGGGACAGCGGCGGTGACGCCCGCGCCGCTGTCCAGCACAAGGCCGGTGGTGCGGGCCCGCGCGTACAGCGCCGTGAGCGCCGGCAGCGCCACGAAGAGCGCGGGCACGCGCAGGCCCTCGAACATGGTCTCGGCCAAGCGCTCCCGCTGCACCGCGGGGCTGAGCGGCGGCTCCGTCAGCAGCACCGGCCTCTCGCTGGGCTTCATGCGCAGCTCGTATTTATACACAAATCTCCAAACCTTCTCCAGGTCATCCCAGGACACGACTCTCCCATGCTCCACAGGGTAAGCAAAAGACAAGACTCCCCTTTTGCACTGGGCTTCTTCCCCGATATAGAAGTCCTTGTGGCCAGCCCCACACATGACAAACTTGGACTTGGGGTACCCCACCAGGGTGCAGATGACGGAGCGGGGCGCGCGCTCGCCCGCCACACCGGCCTTGCACTGCCCCGAGCCGCAGTCCAGGACGACAGCAGCGGCGCTCATGGCCCCGCAGCCCGCGGAGCCCCGCGCTCTAGATCCCGGCGTCACAAACGGGCCCGGCCGCCCCAGGTCACCGCCGCTGCCACAGCCCTGCCCTGCCTCAGGCTTGACTGCCATCTACCACATCGGCTGCAAGCGGGGAGACGTAGCCTAGGGCAGGTCCATTGCAGCTAGCCGCAGCGCGGCTCCCCTCCTCACGCCTACACCAGACCACAGCATCTTAGAAGCAGCCTCTACCGGCAGTGCCAGGCCAGCCTGGGCTGCAGCCATCCCCCTGGAGCCGCTCGGGAAACACCAGCCCGCGGAGAAGCTGCTGCCGGGAGGCCCTGGCAGAACCGAAACCCCAGAGTCAAACCCAGACTCTGCAGGGCCCCTCACAGCAGTCCCGATATCACACTGCAGCCCCACTGCTAGCGCGATGCCACCAGCAAGGAGGGCTGGGGCTACTCGTGCTGTGGAGGCCTTAACTGCTCCAGATTAACTCCCTAAACCAGGCACGGAGGCAGCAGCGGGGCTCGTGTTGCCTCCCAGGCGCTGAAAAGCCGGAGGTCGCAACACACGGTGCCCGCCCCGGAGCCGATAAACAGCGAGATGTCTCAAAGTCCTCGTTACCAATGTGTTTAACGTTTTATTTTCATAAAGGTTTTGTCAGCCAATAAACACAAACAACGGCAGCACCGCAGCGGTCCTCGGCCCTCGGCGAGCTCCACTCATGCCATGCTGTGGCAGGACGTTCGGGTGCTCTCCTTAAAAGCATTTGCGGTGGACTACGGCTGCCCCGAAGTCCTTGTAATCGCTCACAGTGACCCACATCTGCTTGAAGGACGTCAGGCAGGTGAGGATGGAGGCCCCGATCCACACACAGTACTTCCTCTCGGGCGGCGCGATGATCCGCACGGCCATGCCAGGAGGCACCTGCAGCTGCATCTCCTTCAGGATCCGCTCGTCCAGGCCGGGGAAGAGCGTGGAGCCACCGGAGAGCAGGATGTTGCCGTACAGATTCCTGCGCACGTCGATGTCGCACTTCATGACGCTGTTGAAGATCATCCTGTGCACGCCAGGGGCCTCCACTCCGATGTTGGCAGGCACGAAGAGGGTCTCTGGGGCGCGGAAGAGCTGGTTGCCGATCTTGATGACGTTGCCGTCAGGCAGCCGGTACTCCTTCGTGATCTCCTCGGGCTTTGCTTTCATCTCCTGGCTGGGGTCCAGAGCCACGTAGCACAGCTTCTCCTTGATGTCCCTCACGATTTCTCTCTCGGCCGTGCTCACGAAAGAGTGGCCGCTCTCCAAGAGGAGCCTCATGAAGTACTCCGTGATGTCCCGGCCAGCAATATCCAGCCTGGAGACGGCGTGGGGCAAACAGTACCCTTCGTAGATGGGCACCGTGTGGGTGACGCCATCCCCGCTGTCCATGACGATGCCGGTGGTGCGCGCCGAGGCGTAGAGCGCCAGGGTGGCCTGCACGGCCACGTACATGGCGGGCACCATGAAGCCCTCAAACATGATCTCCGTCATTTTTTCCCGGTTCTGCAGAGGATTGAGCGGGGCCTCGGTGAGCAGCACCGGCCTTTCGCTTGCTTTGATTCTCAGCTCACACTCGTACACGTGTCTCCAGATCCTTTCCATGTCATCCCAGCACGTCACTATGCCGTGGTCAATGGGGTAATTCAAGGAGAGGACCCCTCTTTTGGACTGGGCTTCCTCCCCAATGTAATACTCCTTCTGCCCGGCTCCCAGCATCGTGGCCTTGGCTCTCGAGCGCCCGACAATGGCAGTGATGACGGAGCGCGGAGCGCTGTCACCGGCGATGCCGGCCTTGCAGAGCCCTGAGCCATTGTCGAAGATCACGGCAGGGACATCCAGCGTGTTGGGGTCCAACATGGTGCGCGGAGCCGCAGGGGCCGCGGGCAGCGCGGACGGCACCCGCGGCCTGTGCCCCCGCTGCCTGTTATGGGCCAGTCACCATAGCCAGGGACGTCCCCTCGGAGGTGCAGGACCCGCTCCTACCTCACAGAGGCCGCTGAGACAACAATTCGCCTGCCGGGCGCCTCACGTCAGCACCTCCTCGACTCAGCCCCATCCGAGCACGTCGCCGAACGCGTGCATGGCCATCACCAGGGCTATCCCTCGTGCCTCCGGCTAGCGAAGAGTTTGCTCCGGTCTTCAAATGCCTCCAGGAACTGGTGAGGGCCAGGCAAATTCCACTTGTGAGTATTAGCACAACTGTCGCCTTACTTGTCTGACCAGCACCTGCAGCAGAAGCAGGTATTTGTCACTGACTCCTCTCTCACCCTGTATGAGAAATTCTCCAAAAGCACTTCCAAGCAGCTAGGACTATGCCTGGCCTGGCAGTGCCATTCCAATTTTTCTTTTGGTCCTTGTTATGCAATTTCAATACTATTCTCTGGTGAAATCACACATGGGGAAAAAATACCTGACTCAAGGTGCTTTCAGAACCAGTGGCAGCCTTAAACACAGCTCGTGTGCCTCCTAGAGCAAAGAATCCCTTCAAATCCAATGAGATCTGACCATGTAGACCCACCTAGAAAAATTCCTCCTTAAAAAGAATCACTTTATAACTTCATTTCAAATCCACGGCTGCTGCAGTTTAATTGCTTCTCCCTGTGGCTCTAAACCCCAGTCAGCTTCAAAGGGAGGGTGGCTTCTATTAAATTTAATTACCTTTTCTTGCAGCTTGCATGGTAAAGGTGCCAGCTACTAAATGAAGGTGGCTGTGAATCAGAGGTAGATTCCAAGCAAAGATATATGTATTAAGCAAAATTTTAAATGTAAGCAAATGACCTCCTGGTGCGGTGACTTTTACGCCCCAGATGAACTACTAAAACCAACAAAAAAGCAGCAGCAGCCGCCATCTAACAAGGGATCAGCTCCGTGCATGTTGTTCCCATTTACTGAGATTCCAGCCACGCTCATGCTAAATGCCACTCTATCCACTTCAGCAATTTCTCTAATCCTCTTATTATTTGTGTACATATATTTCAGTGTGTGGCACACTTATTTTCATGCATGCTTCTATATTAATGTCAACAGGTGTCCTAATCATTTAAGAGGTAGTTATAGTCATCACACTGGAAGCCCCATTTAATCCAGCACGGTCTGCACGCAGCTTACGGTGAAGTATTCACTTTTGAACGTGATGTTTAGTATTAAAACAAGGGAATATCGACTGTGATTATGAAATGGAGGTTCAGCGTAGACACAGGAATGCTCATCTAGGCCCACACGCCAGTTCTGCCATAAATCACCTTAACAAGGGCAGGTGTGAATTAACTTTGTGCGGAGATCGCACAGTTGTGGCATTCCCAAATGCAGGGGAAAGCTCTGAAATACTAATTTTCACTGGAGAAACCTGCCACAACACTCAGGCAATCCTGATAGTCTCTGTTGCACAAGGCAGGGGCTCAGGCCCCAGAGATTTGGCCATACCCCAAACTCCCTCCACTGATCCCTCCTCCATTTTCTCCAGGCGAGCGTGTTTCTTTGGCTAGTTCAGTTCTGAGGCAATCTCAGACCTGCTGCTCCGAGCAGCCACGTCTGCCATATTCATCACAACCTTGACAAGCAACTTGATGAACTGGCATAAATTTCTCCATAAATGTCCCGGGGAAGGGAGGCTGCTCACCAGCATCTTCTCCACATCCTAAAAGCCTGGGCCGATGGTTCGCAGAGTCTGGAGCTATTAAAAATGCATCAACCACTGCAGTGACACTAGAAGCCTTTCCCAAGTCATCTTGTCAGCACGCAGCACGCTTGTGCCACAAGCAATTCTGGTGGAGATACAAAACAAATTTATTATTTATATTGACATAGCGCATGGAAACCCATCAGGCTGCCCTGGGGGCTGCAGAAATAAAGAGCAAGTGTCAGAGAACGGGCTGCAAAATGGCATGGGGCAGGAGGAGGAGGCCATGGTGCGGACCCAGGCGGCAAGGAGCAGTAACCCCCATCCGCGCTGCTCGGCTCCAGCAGCTCCGGGAGATCCCCTCTTTGCATGGGAGCCGCGTTTGATTGCTCCCATACCTGTTTCCATCTAAAACGCCCATTTTGCAATGTCTTTCTGACAATGCAAACATCCACAGTGCTCTTTGAAGTCCGATTTTAATGTGTTTATTGACACCAGTTATGATATTTCAAAACACATGGGCTACAAATTGTTACCATGCACTCCGGGTGTTTACAGTAATCCCCATATGAAAACAAACTCTGCCTTTCCTGAGGGTTTTACATCTTCTTGCTGACTCACTTGCCTCTGTTTGTTTAAACTCCTGTCGAGTTTTTTTATATTCAACACGTTTTAAACAGAAACCAACAATCTGCAGATCTCATACACTATCAAAACCTTTTGCATTCGCTTTTATGGACACCACATGGCCAAAACGCTCTTCCTAGAAGAAAATATGTTTCTTTTCTAGTTCCTAGAAGCTACTGTGGAGAAATTGATATCATGCTCATGCTATAAACCATATAAATGATTCCTACTCATTGTCTTTTAAAGGAAACTTAAATTACTGCACTGCTGAGTTGGAACAGCTTTGGGGATTCTTTTGTGGTCTCCTACTCTTAAGTTTCCTCAACGTCTAACCAGCATCTCTGGGGGGGCTGGATTTAATAGTATCATCTAAAATGTAATAAACCCTGCAAGTGATGAACAACTGGGAAGGCGCAGACCCCACCGGGAGGCTAATTTAATTAAACAATTTGGAATTCAGCATCCAAGAACAACTCTGAGTTTCTGTGTCATTTTCCATTTTGGAGAAAAGAAAATAAGATCTACATCTAGGAAATGATATAGACTATGCATAAATAAAAGTCTTGCTTGAAAATTCACATATTTAAAATAATGGACTTCATTATGCAAAAATGATCGGAAGATTAGGAAAAAAAAGATTGTTATTCCTTATTGTATGAGTGCTCCAAGTCAGGTAAAATAATTCTGCTAAGCTGAACTCCTATTATGCAGCCACAAATTAGCCTTTTCTGGAGAAAGGGGATAACCAAGGCCTCGTGGTTCCCTCTCCCAGGGGTTGCCATGGATTACTAATGGAAAGAAGGGAAGGTTTGAGAATTACCTTCTGTTGGACCCTTTGTGCTACCTCTGTAGCTCTGCGCTGCAGCAGCCACCTATAAAGCGACTGCAATAACCACCCAGTTCGTCTCTTGCATCTCCACAGCCGGGAAAGAGGGTGCACAGCAGGAACCAGAGGGGCTGGGAGTTTGGGGGCTGAATGATGGGAAGGGGAAAGGCAGGGCTTGCTCTTGGAAAACTGTTAATTCAGCCCCAAATACGTAACAAGCTGCTCTGGAAACTCGTCGCTGCCTGAATTCAAATGGCTGTTGGGCTGGGGCTTATGCACAGATTGCTAAAAGCTGCGTCTGAGGTATGAAAGCGACAAGTGGAAAGCGTTCCCATGCAGAACGCAGCGCTGGAGCCGGGCCCGCGTCCAGGTCAAACCCAGTCACATGTCCCGTTAGCTGCTCCGGAACATCCTTCAAATCCAGCTAAGCAAACAGCGCCGAGAGCTCCGCGCCAAGTGCCAACTCCAGCTGGCATCCTGGGGCACTTTATTCTACAGCTATTGCCGTCTTGGAGGTTATGAAAAGTTTACTAATGAGAAACATTTCAGGAAACTGCGCCAGCAGCCCAGGCTGGGAGAAGAGCCGCAGTGACAGGAACACAGAGAGCCGCAGTGGAAAGTCTGAGGGAGCAGCTCCGCGGCCAAGCGCGGCCTCCCTTCCACCTCCCAGCACTGCTGAGCATCCTAAGACTTCTCTTAAGATGTTTAAGTTGTGCTTTCTAAACAGTTAAAACCACTGATGAAATTAAAGCAAAACTTTCACCATGTTCCGTTTCTCAGCAGTTTGGCTCATTTTGGTGGGCAGGGAAAGTTCTTTGTTCATCAGCATGAATTTGGTAGAGCAAAAGGGGTGCGAGAGNGAAATTAAAACAAAACTTTCACCATGTTCCATTTCTCAGCAATTTGGTGGGCAGGGAAAGTTCTTTGTTCATCAGCATGAATTTGGTAGAGCAAAAGGGGTGCGAGAGCCATCGGGGCTTCTCGACAAACGGGGCAACAGGAAAATCCTCTTTACTGACACAGAAAGAAAAGCCTCCCTCACGTGGCATTTCTAGCAGGATGTCCAACTGTTAGAAGTGAAAGAAGAAATACTCAGACTGCAAGAAAAACCTCCGCTCCCATCTTCCCTCTAAGACAATATTTGGGAGCAGCAGAAGTGCAGAGCAGTGTTTGTCTATCTGCCCGTGCTATTCATCACTCCATTTACCATATTTTCCTTTGCCTTCCAGAACTCTTGGCTTCCCTCATGTCTGGGTGTTTTGTAACCAGCCATAATGCAATAAATCAAAGCTGTCAGCATTGGAAGAAAATTAATGTGAGAAGTTGTTCCAAAGGCCACCAGCCCTTTCCCTACTCCGTGTGCTGCATTAACCCAGGACTCCTCACAGCTTCCAATGTGCTCCGCGACTTTCCCATCGTTTTGAGGCTACAGGTGCAGTTCTGAAGGGTGGCTTTGAATCTTACCCTTAAAGCTCATGAGTTCCTGGACTTTCTTTGAATTTTAAAAGGAAACCAAAGTCCTCCACACTGGCCAAATCTGAGCCCTGGCCATTTCAGACCAAGCCAAAAGTGACTCCAGATCCAGAATTAGAACATACCAGGCTTGGATCTGGGATTCTAGTTAGGACTTTTTATGAAGAAAAAGGCCAAAAGATTCCAAACCAACCTCTCCTAGGTCCTGCAGTGATGGCACAGGTTGAATTATTCACTCAGAGCAATTTATCCAGGGAACGTAGCTGGCATTTCTGCTGCATAAGTTCCTTGCGAGTTTTCCTTGCTTTCTTGTTTCAGTGCTTGCCCGCCGCTGTACGAGTCAGGAACTCCGGCCTCTTCATTTCTGAGAGTTTCTGAGTCTGAGAAAAAGAACACTTGGGAAACAACCTTCAGCTGGTGCTGATTTGATACAGCAAACACATCAGGGGAAAAAGGACAGCCTGGAGCTAGGGCACTTTCCTGGAACTTCGGAGAGAAATGTCCTTATCCCTGTTCAGCTGCAGACAAGCCCCAGAACTCCGCACAAGTCACTGCAGCTCTGCTTGCTCATTTATAACACGGATGTAGCAGTATTTCCCTGAGAAAGATACGGCCAGATATGTTAAAGATGAAGAATTATCTAGTTACTATGGAAACTGGGAAAGCACCTAATGCAGGGGGAATTTAGAAACAGATCCTCCTGACTCAAAAATCAGGAGCACTTGGGAACTCTATTAGGTAAAATCCATCACGTTGCAATCAGGATTGTGGGAGCCGCTCCTGGCTTCCTTTAACAGAAAGTCCCATTATATTAGATTTGCTTCTGGATAAGCGTTCTCATTTTCCCTTGCACACTTTCAAATTTTCGTATTTTAAAGTAGCTTTTCAGACTTGTTTTTCTCCAGGGGCTTCAGATGTTTAGGAGTGATGAAAAACCTTGTTCTATCAATCAAGATCATCAAACTAGTACCATGATTACACAAATCAGCCCAAAAGTCAAAAGCCTGGGACATATTGAGAAAGAAACATCTCAAATCTCAGGAGTCATTTAAAGACAAGCCCCAGCAAACACGAAATGCAGCCGTGGCCGTTTTCCAGCACGAGGAGGCTACCGTCTCAGTTAGAGCCTCCGCTCTCTGATTTCGCCTCAGACTGCAGCCGGCAGCGGCTCACCCGGATATTTGGAGAAGCCCGGTCGGAGCCTCGTCCCAGCAAGTGCAGCAAGGACGTCCGAACCCTGCCGGTGTCTGCAAGTCCATCCCCGCTGCAGAGCCCGTGAAGAGAAGCAGTGGCTGTTTTTCTTGCCCAGCTCCCAATCAACATCATCTTTGCTCTCCTATTTCTCAGAGTCTAACTGATGAATTTGGTTTTAGAATGGTATTTAAAATACGGAGCAGCACATCCAATTACACATCCTGCAACCCATCCAATTACAATAATTTTGAGGTATTTCAAACTTCAGGCCTCAAACTACTCCTCATTGTCCCTTCAAATTATGCAAGTCTTTGACATGAAAAGCCATTATTTCCAAAGGCTCCTGGCAGCAGCACTTACTGAAGCGAGGTGTGCAGGTTTGGGAGGTTAAAAATGGGTTTGCCATTGCAAAGGGCTCATCGAGCTGCAGCCGCGTCTCGGTAGGGCAGAGCACTCAAGGCTTTCAATTGCAGCAGGCCCTGCTGACTCAGGCAACGAAAGCTGTGGAGCTGCTGGCAGAGGAAATGCTAGTAATTAAAGCAGCGGTCGTGACGCTGGGGCAAGGACTAAATGCCTGCGGGGGGACGAGGGATCGAACAAACAGAGCAAACAAGAGGCTGGCGCTGCACGATGCTGCGGAGCGCGGAGGAGAGCTGCACGACGGCCCCGCGCGCAGCCCCTTCGGCACGGAGCTCCCATCCCGTCCTGTCCTGACCCATCCCGATCCGTCCTGTCCCATCCCGTCCTGTCCCATCCCATGCAGAGCCTGTCCCGCACTTAGGGTCTCAGCAGGAGGGAGCCTCTCCCTGCCAGGGAGCTGAGGGACCTTCTCCATGGGGAATGGGCACAAAGAGCCTTTGCTGACACCCACAGCAAGGCCACTAACGACTGTTGTCACTTTTTGGCTAGACACGGCCTCATTTTGGAACCACAAATGCCACTAAATATATTTGGGAAATTATTAGTGAAGCAGAGGATTGTGGAGTGACAGCCGCAGCAGGAAGCAGCAGGAATGATGCGTAGGACGTGGCACCTTGCAGCACTTCCCAAGGAGCCACCGCCTCCTCCCTCGCAACCCTGTTCCAAGAACTCCACCAGCCGCTTCGTTCCAGGGAAAGCACCGAGCAAACACATCAACGTTCAATGATAAACCTTGTCCCCCCGAGCCTCGGCGCTCGCTGCGGTGCTACAGGATCACGCACGAAAACGAGACACGAGAGCAGCTGGGAAGGGGATAGGGAAGGAGGAGGAAGGGGCAGCGCTGCCGGCGCCCCCGCGCAGCACCGCGGCCGCGGGACGGCTCCCGGCAAAGGCCTGTCCCGTGGGACCAGCAGCCGCTCCATTTACCGGCATTCAGGTGTCCCGTTCCACTTCCTTGTTTACTGAGCGTAATAATATCCTCCAGTATCTGCCTTACACAAGGGACTAGGTGAAGTAATTTGACGGCAAAAATAAACAAATGAAAGGAGTCTTTAAATACATCAAAGAGAAAGGATGCCACTATCTGCGGGACCATCGCTGCCCGCTGCGGGGACGCGCTCTGCCGCGGGGACGACCTGCACGTTCCTGCCTGCAGGGACACGGGCAGGAACCAGAACCGCACTCCTCCTTGGTCCATCCTGCTTGTTTCTCATGCTGCACTTCAAATACCTAAAATTCACTTGAGTTGGCTCTTCCCAATCTGACAGTTCTTCTCCCCAAGCCGTAATTTATTCTTTATTTCAAGGTAAGAAACAGGAGGTTTCTCCTCTCGGCCTAGGAAATCACTGCCAGGAAGACTCTGAAGCTCAGGGATAAAGAAACCAGGGAGGAAATATCTGGTCCAGGATTAGGAGTGGAAAGTAAAAATCTCACTGCACTCTCAGTATATTCAGTGCTGCAAAGGCAACTTCCTATTGGAAGGACTGAGCCCTTCATTACATGCAGCTAAGAAAAAAAAAAATCAGTCGTTTTTCATTTGTGGGTGTTTTTTTTCTTTCTAACAAAACTGACCTAATGACGAGGGTAATTAAATTATAATGCCTACACTATTGTTTGAATAAGGCGAACTCTCTCACATGCCATTAATGTATTACTGCCGGCAGCAGCCGGGAACAGCCTCAACAATCGAGGATTTTCCAGCTCACTGTGCGATTTGATCTCCATAAACCTCCCATAACATATACTGTATGGCAGTAAATCATTTATAACATTATTATCCACCCTTCTGGGATCAGAGTGCAAGCACCAGGACGCCGCGAGGAGCTGGCTCCGTCCCGCGCGCCGGGATGCCCAGGGCTCCCCGGGGGCGGCCGCGTGCCCCTCGCGGCCGCCCCAGCCCTTCCCCGGGCTCCGGTGGTTTCATTCTCCAGCGTTGCGCACACTGTTGTTTGCATTTCGTGATGGTTATTGCTGGAGTTTGGTTGGTTGGTTGCAGTCCAGTTCCTGGTGGAAGAAGGAAATAGTCTCCGAGAAAAAAATCCAACCACGTTTTCTGCGGTAGCATGAGGCTGTTCCCAGCTTAACTCCGGCGCAGGGCTCGCTGACGGACCTCCCTCCTCAGCAAGGCCCTCCTCTCCCTCCAGTTCTCAAGGGGGCTCCTGGCCAGCCCCATTTGCTGCTGCCCTTCCCTTTGGGAGCTCCGTGCACAGGTAGGTACCAGGGCAGACGACCCGTCCAGCCCTGCCTCTGGGAGGAAGCCCCTTGGCCACCCCTGGCCGTCGCACACAGACACCAGTGAGAAGATGTGAAAACGCCTTCCCGCGCATCTTGAGCCCGCCTGCCGCGGACTGCATCGCACAGGAAGGGCCCTGGCAGGGGAACGTGCGTGTGAGAAAAGCCTGCGTGTCCATCCGAGGACAATCCGCACGTTTGTATCCCAGCCTGCGAATCCCGGCCGCATTTCCAACCTGGAGACTCGGCTCGTTCATCCCAAAATCTCAGGGCAAACCCAGGATGGATGTGGCATAGAGCTTGACCAAAGAAAAGGCTCACGCGACCTTCTCTGAACATCCTCTGCCAAACTGCACGCGGGCTGAGCGCAGGAGCCCCAACATTAAGAAGCGCCGACTGGCGCAGGAACAGCAGCGCGTCCTTGCTACTCCCAGCGTGAACCGAGGGCAGCGCTCGGCGCCTCCCGCCAGCCCACGGCAGCAGCTGGGCCGGTCGGGGGGACGAGGGGCCCGTCCTGGCAGCAGCGCCTCCTCCACGAGACAAGCAGGACGGCGTCAGGAGACACGAACCAACCGGGGGCAACATGAGAAAACTCCTGCCGCTGGCCATGGTGTAAAACCCTCATTAGGAAGGCGGAACACCTTTGCCTGTGGATTTCTCCGCACAGAATTCACTAAACACAAAGCTAAAGCAGCGGCAGGGCAGCCCCAAGCAAGCTGCTCATAACCAGATCCTCAGGGCTGGCCGCGAGCCTGCAGTCCCTTCCGTGCACACCTACAACCTCAGCACTACAAGAAAGTAGCAGAGCTCACCAGATCTTTTCCGAGATCACTTCAGAGCCTCTGAAAAAGTTTATCCGGGACAATCGATTCATATACATCAGTTTAATCAATTCATATACATATACATTGATTTATCTAAGCAGTAAATTGTTTAGATAAGGTAGTTTTTTGGCTACAAGCCTATAGTTCTTCACAGGTCCTTCAAAATAAAAGGAGAAACACACAGCTTTTGTGCCGAGCTGCTTTTATTCCAAAGGCAGCATATCAAAAGAGACAGTGGCTTTCAAACGCTCCTCACCGTCCTGTATTTGTTGCAATTAACGGTTTTTGTACCGGCCCTTCAAGAGAAGATTCTTTTATAATCTATCCATCCGCGATACTGCATGCATTTGCTTTGGACAAACATTAAGAGACAGCACGGGAGAAGGCGCTGCCCCAGCACGACACCGTCCAGGCAGAGGGACTGACGGGCCCTGCTTTCCCCAGGAGGCAGTTAGAGCCCGGCTGCCTCCCGGGCTCCTGAGCCCCGTCCAAGTCTCGTCCCGGCGCGGCCCTGCTGCGGTAGGTAGCGAGCAAGGCCTTTTTCATCGCAGCAATCCCCAGGCTGCTCAAATGTCGCATCTTTTCAACACACCTGACGGGGCCACACAGCCCCGGGAGCCGCCCCGCTGCCGCCGGGCGCTCCGGTGGCCTCACAGGGAGGGTGAGAGCCGAGCGGGGCCTGAGCCGCCCTCTGCCTGCAGGCGCCTTCCGAAGACCTCGCCGGGCGATGGAGCGGCTGCCGCAGGAACGCTGCAGCCGAGGGCAGCACTGCCAGTCCAGGAGCTCCGTGGTCTCCCTGCCTGCACACTGGCCTCTGCGCACCAGGACTCACGAAGCCCCGTGGTACCAGCACCTCCTGAGCCAAAATCAGTGCAAAACTGGCTGCAAACTCCAGAACAGGTGTCAGCGCCATCCCCGCTCTGTCCTCTCCTGCAACTTCTCTTTTCGTTCTCACTGAAAGAGCATCTTAGCCTGGCGGCCAGTTTCAAGTTCCAGGCCCGCAGCAGTGCCCGATTACCCGTCTCATTTCTCATTTCTGCTGTTATCACCGATCTTCCTGTGGCTCCTTCTTCGTCTGGCTCGCATCAGGGCCGACCCCTGCCCGAGGAATTCGGCGCTGGCCCGTGGTGCCGCTCGCAGAGCCGCGCTCCCCTCGCACAGAACCCAGTTGCTGCTGCTGGGTCACCCTTCCCCAGCTTAAAACCCTCAGTCTGCCCTGCCAAAGGGCCTTTCTCCCAGGGCAATTTCTGCAGCATTTCCACCCAAATCCCACAGCACCCACTCTCCCTGCCAGGGGCTCTACAAAAATCACACAAATATTTTATTCTTAGCTTAAAACTCAGCACACTCTTAGCACTTCAGAACCTCCCCGAGCCAAGCGCAGCCACGACACAGGGTTCATGCTCTGCTTCGCTGTGGCGCGTGCGGGAGCGAGCGGATCACGACGCAGCGCGTGCAGGGACCCACGAGCATCAGCCAGATCCAACCTGAACGTGTTTGCAGGGTAGGGGAACATCTGAACGAGTTTTTAATGCAACATAACCAGCTTGTTACCAGGGTATTCTGGGATTATTCAAATACTAAAAGAGAGGAAAATAAAGAAGAGTGGTTCAGTAACATGATATGAAGCAAAATCTGCCAAATAGGACGGAAACACTTTAATAGCACCTTGCCAGAAACAATGCATGGCAGAGCCTGCTTTAAACAAGGTGATTTTTCAGAATATTGTTACTGACTTTTTGCATAGCGTCAGTGAATTTTGTATACGCTAATAAAAAATGAAAGCTGCTATTAAAAATAAATCAATGGACTGTACCTGGTTTTGATCACACAAGAACGAGCCATTTGCATTGGTATTTGCAGCATCTGTTCCAATTAAGACTTGTTTTCTAGTTTAAAGATATTAGTCCACTCACTAGTGTTCTGTTGGAAACATGAATAGCGCATTGTTCTGGCGGGACGCAGTTAAACAGACTCCACAGACTCTATTAAATGGCTTTGCTACCCAATTAGAATGGCAAGGAGGCCGGCACACATGACTGTACTATATACCTCCTGTGCCACATGTATTTTTATGGATTCATAGTCAATGAAAACAGTTAACATGGAACATGTGTTAAGAAAACACAGGCTGCGTGCTGTCTTAGGGCATGACAAATGGAGCATCGAGCAATTTATCAGGATTTAATGGAGGCCAAATTTAATGATTGGAACGAGTGCACGCGAGGCAGCGCACCCGAACGGCGAGCCCCGCCGCGTTCAGACGGGTAGGGCGGTTATTGGAAGTTTGGCAACACAGAACCCTTGGAGCACTAAACCCGACAAGGCCGGGTCTCCCCGGCAGCCCGCGGGCTGCCAGTGCGAGCAGCAGCAAAGCTCGTCCCGGCTGCGGAGCGCACGCTTCCGGGAGCCCGCAAATGTCCTGCTGTCGGCAACGCGCAGCCCGGCACCGCAGGGGACGCAAACAGGAGCGCGAGGCAGATGTCCTACTCCAAACCAGCCCCCGCAAACCCAGGGATTGCCGGGATTGCAGAGCCAGCCCCGCCGGCAGCTTCCAGGCGCTCGCGGGGAAGTGTGCCCTCTATCCCGTGCTGCAGTTCTGTGAGGTATTACATGCCCCACTGTGCCGCGGTCGTTGCTGCTTTGACTCCAGCTAATTAGCTTTTGCAGCTTTGATGGATGGATTGATTCAGCAGTTAAACAGAGATAAATTAACTGTCCGTCTAAACGGAGTTTAAGTGAGGAGGGAATTCTGATTAGAACGTTATTTCATGCTGGAGTGCCCTTCTGCCTGCGCTGCAAACGCACAAACCGGCCACCCTGGCAGAGGAGCCCCTACCTGCAGCTCAGCCCCCGGGCACCCGGCACTGCTCGGGCTCGCGGGACGCATCCGCGTCCAGCTCTGCCACCGGCTCCCATTGGCTCTGGGATGAAGATCTCGTCTGGGGAATTGAATTAACACAGACTTGCTGCAGCATCTGAAATGCCCCTTCTGCTGAATCCCATCAGAATGACCAAAAGCCAGTAAAAAGTTACCATTTTCTATTCACATCATAGGACTTCTACACTAAAATGTTTTAGTCCTCAAGTGAAAAACACCTATCACCTCTTCTTAAAAAAAGTTATTTCGGAACTAGAATAAAAATATTTTGAAGAGCTGCCATTGTAAGGGCTGAGAGAAAGACAAGTTTTGTTAAAATTGTGTGCATCACTGAAGTACCTTAACACGTAGGTAACTTAAAAAATAAACACAGCCCTCACCTGAATGTTAAATAAACATGTGTCAAGCAAGATGAATATTAGAGCATTTCACATAAATATTATCTTTTAAACCTTTCCAACTGAGAAAATTAAGGCAACAAAGAATGCCACTTTACTTGCAAATTCATATACTCAAGGCTCCGGAAACGGAGTCAGAAAGGGGGAAAAGCATAAGCAAGCGAGTGCAATCTCAGCAAACACACCTGACGGACACAGCTGCGGATGTTGCAAATGGAAGCTGGAAGTTCCCAGGGAGGAACTTCCTTGGAGGCCTCAGCTCACGTGCCCACATGGAAAGCTGGACAACCCCCGAGCTCACCCTCGGCCGGCTTAGCTGTCCCTTCTCTCAAATGCCCCACACAGGCCCAATATTCAGGCCACGAAGCATTAAAAAGTTTTTCAAAATTCGTTCAATTTAATTAAAATAGTAAAAAGTATAGAATAGGGGCATTCCGGTGAGGAGAGTAATCACGAAGTCTTGATGTAGAGCAAATAAACACCCGGCTGCTCCCTTCCCAGAGCGCCCTGAATTTCCAACACATCTGGGAACCCTTCCCCTTGGCCGGTTTGCGGTTCCAACACGGCTCGTGCGCGTGGAGCTGCGCTCAGTCCCCGCTGTCCGGCGGCTCTGCGGAGCGGCCGGAGGGATGCGCCTTCCTCCAACCCCCAAACTCCTGTCCCTCCTCCCTGCACCAGCTCTTACACTTGTTTTCCATTGCAATGCGCCGAAATCTGTATGAATTAGACCTACAGCTTGGTGCTACACACTGATGTTCTGAGAAGAGGACATTCACAGGGGAAAATGTTCCCCTGGAAGAGGGGTACGAGTTAAAGCAGGGGTTTCTATGTCATACAAAGCCCATTTCTTTATGTATACTTTTTAACTTCAACAACCTTAATGAGGACTGGTCCCACCAAGGAGATCCAAGGGTACAAGACATTTATTTTGCTTAAAGAAGCTGCAGATACATTGAAACTAATTACTCCTTGTTTCATGCTCCAGCAGGATGAGAAATTCTGATTACACCGGGACAGGAATCAATGCTCGGGCCGAGGCAGCAGCGCTCCAGTTGCGAGCCGTCCTGCTCCGAGCCCGGCCCCGCCACTGCCCGTCGCTGCGCGTCGCTGCCCGCCGCATGCCCCTGCCCTGGCAGCGCCCGTGCGTCTCCGGGCTCCGGCCGGCACAGGCAAACGAGCCAGGGAAACCCCATTTCACACACAGTCCCTGTCTCCTCGGCACCGACAGCTCCGACAAGCTCTGTGTCCCGCAAACCTTTGGTACGTTCTGCGCCTCACCTAGGCAAGGCCGCTCAGGATTTCCGATAAACAAAAGTGATAGAATCTTATCCCAAGGCCCGGGCAAAACAACATGAAAGATTAATTGTAAATCAATACAGCGATAAGGCGGGCGCGGGCAGCGGCACCGCGGGGCCTCCATGAGCCGCAGCCGCCAGCCCGCGGGTCCCCGCCGGTGCTCCTGGCGCAGGATTCCTGGGCACCAAGCGAGGCTGCGGCACCGGCCCGCGGCACACACGGAACACGGGACCGGACCGGGTGCCCTCCCCGCGGCTCCGGCCCGCACAGGCCGCAGCGCCCCTTCCCGCTCCGCCACACGAGTCGC
Source organism: Crypturellus undulatus (assembly GCA_013389825.1). Lineage (NCBI taxonomy): Eukaryota > Metazoa > Chordata > Aves > Tinamiformes > Tinamidae > Crypturellus > Crypturellus undulatus. The sequence goes on from VWPW01025350.1 coordinate 18,184, forward strand.
CTCCGTCCCGGCGGAGATTTTAACGAGATACCTGAAGTTTGCAAAGGACTTCCGAGCTCCAAGTACAAATTATTAATTATTAATAGAATATTTCAGCCCAGCTGGGTAAACTGTGCAAACAGCAGCAATAATAGCCGGGGCGCCTCATGTTTGCTCGAAGCACATCAGCTCGCCCTCCGTAAGCAGGCAGGCATTTCTACCACAGGTTTTTCTTTTCTTTCCGAAGCTGGTGGGAGTTGTGTCATTATTGTTTTAACTCGATATTCATTAAGCAGCTTGCCTTTTTCACGGTGTCTTATTACACACAGCTGAATTTGGTGGAGCAGAACTTTGCCCTTTATGCAGGTTTATTCTGCCTAAAATGATAATCTTAAGCATATCCTACTCTGCTGAGAACAGTCTATAAAGACAGGTCTGTGCTTTATGCTACAGTCTCTTTGCATGAAGTGTTTTCCTTACTTTAAGTAACCTGGAGAAAAATGACACAAGTATCTCCTAAAAAGGTTCCTGATCTGTTTTAATTTAGCTTATGTGCAAGGAGTTTTCATTCAATAAGTCTAACCTGGGGAAAAAAAAAACCCTTTCATCGCTTATATTGCTGGTGATATTTTTTACAGAACAGAGGAACTCTATCTGCATCATAAAATCCATCACCTTCCCGGGTGCCCCAGGAGACTCCAAGACAAATGGGCACAGAATAAGGAGCAGAGAAGGTTGGTTTAGACAGACGACACGCAGAGAGGACAGACCTAAGCCCCAGCTGGACACATGCACCATAGAGATCTTATGGCATCTGCAAAAACACCCCCAAAATCTTGTGAAAACAGCTCCTCTTCTTGTAGCTTCACTACTGCATCCTCCGGCCTGACAAATTCAGACGGCAATTGCAGCATTACTGTGCTCTGCCCTTGTCTCTCTGGTCCAGGGCAGAGCCGGGTGCTGCAAAGCTGTGCCCCAAGGTGCCCTCACACCCCGCGGCTTGAATCGTGCCCCCTGCTCCCCTAGGCAGGGCTGAGCCCCGCGCAGCTCGCCAACACCTGGGCCAAGGCCGCACCACATCCAAACGCAGATGTCCTAGGACGTACATCACGGATGCAACTCTGCACCGAGGAGAAATCCCTGGGTGCAGGGAACGTGTGTCAGCGTGCGAAAGCGTCCCCGAGGCCGCCTGGTCCCCGCCACGGTGCAGCCTTCGCCACAGAACCACCCGCAAACTGCGCCCAGCAAACACGGCCCCTCACGCTGCAGCGACAGCCCAGCTGTTCTGAATCAGGGGTATGCACAGACACCCCCCCAAACAAAATGGAGCACATGCCAAATTTATTTATTGCATCACGGATGGTTATTTCCAGAACAAGTTAAAGAAAGCCCTCCAATTCACAGGCCATCCTTTTTCTTTCTGGTTCGCTGTGCCTAACCCAAGGGTTTCAGGGTTCAGTTTGCTACTGGAGTCACTCGTAAATCAGCTCGCCGGTTACTGGCCCCAACACTGGGCCCAAGTCGGCCGTTCAGCAGCACATCCTGGTTCTCCGGCGTGCAACAGCAAAATCACCTTCACAAAGGTGAGATTCTGAGCGACCGAGAGGAGGGAATAACTCTATCCAATGCTTTTATCTGCAGAATTTGCAGAGATTCAGCAGGAAATGGGTCTCCTCCTTTTAACCCCCTTTGACCCAGTGAAAGCCTGGGGGATGGTTCCCCTTTCAGGATATCTCCAAGTTTAACAGCTCCATAAAACCTCCCATTTGTCATGGATTGACAGAATTTCTGCTTCACGCAATAAAGGTTTCTATTATTTCAGCTACTGGAGGACCCTGGTAAGTGCCAGCAGCGTTTGGACACTGTCCCTGACGCGCAGGGACAGGATGCTCTAACCCCGGCAGAGCCGGAGCCGGCAGCGTCCAGGAGAAGATCCCTAGGGAGAGGAACCTCTTCTGGAGCTCCCGGAGCCCCAGTCTGTGTCGGCCTCGTTATTAGTTATTAATGGTGCACACCTTGCTTCCAGCGCCCTCCTCCTCCTGCAACGCTGCACAGGTTGGTGCTGGTTGCTACACACGCCGACTAAATAAAGCTGCTCAGCCAATGCACTCCGTGCTTGAAAGGAAAACGGCACTCCAAGAACTTGGGAAGCGGATTTGCAGCCCAAACAAGTTTGAGAGAGGTGGGGAGTGAGGGGAAGAGGCAGCGAGAGAGGGAGAGGGAGGGAAAAAAAAAAAGCCAGGCTCTGGAACCACTGAATTACCCTGGCTCTAGGAGCCCGGCCAACACAACACTCAAATGGTTGCGAGACAGTTCCAAAAACGACACACATGCTCCCTCCCTGGCTCACTCACGGCAAACCCTCAGCAACGAGCTCTGTTTCTTAATGCCCTGGAATTCCCATGAAAGCAGGGCAGGAGCCAAAGCAAGAGGAGTTAAGATGGTCAAACACGGCAGCAGTGCCCTATATTTAAACACTTCTGCAAGCCCTTCAGTTCCCAAACGCGACCGCAGCCGGACACAGCCCTTTGCCCAATGCCTCCTTTCGAAATAGAAGCCTAGAAAGGGCCAGGAGCTGTCAGTCCCACTACTGTGTGTATGGATATATATTTTATTTAACATATCATTTCAGATATTCAGCCTCTTTTACAAAGGAGGCAAGTCTCTGTGGTGTTTTTTTGGAAGGAAAATGTGGCATGCACCTATTTTGTTTCATTCCATGCCAGGACCTATAAAGTTACTGTGGGCTCCAACTCCTGCCAAGTTCTAAAGGTGACAGGGCAATGGGCACCCAAAGGACGCTTCTATCAATGCCCTTTTATTTCCTTCTCTTTCCCCTTCCACCGAACATTTTTTTTCTAATAGAATTACTCTTATCTGCAAGTGATTTAAACTCTAAGGTTTACAGAAGATTTAAAGAGTGCGAACACAGTTGGAATGTTTTAAACTAACAGTACAAGTTGCATTTTAAGAAAATAATTAACTCCCAGGGGAGGTGCGGTTCTTGGAGTAATGACAGATTCAAGGCTGGCTTTCCCTATATGGTGTTTCCAAATAATAAAATATCTTCGGTTCCCTACTGGTGTCAGATGAGAACCTGTTAGTGTGCGAGTTGCTAGTGGACTGTCATGGGTTTGTTTTTTTTTTAGTGGGCCCATTAGTGTTTTAAAGACACAGTACACAGTAGGTAATTCTACATGCAAGGTTTTAGCACAAAACATTGTAAATGGATTTTATATGCTTGCATCTTTTCCCCATCCCTTCCTCTAGCTTAAAAAAATACTTTTACTTTTGCTTTTCTTCGTGCTGGGGACTTCTCATTCATTCTCCTTTATGTCCGGCCTCAGTGGTGACACAGCCCAGGCATCGACAGGGCCCAAGAGGGGCACGAATCCTCCGGCTAAGGCGGCTGCCACGTCCTGACAACCTCCGTTATTGGCCTAGGAAACGTGGGAGGGAGGAGCAGTCACCTGGCCAGCCCCCACGTGTCCCTGGGTCTAAGGCCCGAGGCTCTTGCCCTGCATCACACAAGATGCCCAGACCTTTGGCCTTTAAGGTGAAATACAAGTATTGCTCTGGGAAACCCTAATAATATCCTTTCCTGAAACAGCCTTTATGGAGCTACGTGACTTGGACGGAGAGACTGGACCAGCGAGTTCATAGAAACAGAGCCTACTGCAGGGTTAAAGACATCCGCGGGTATGGGGAGAAGAGGAGAGATTTTGACCTTCTGTTTGCAGTTGGCAGCTGTGTTACGGGCGCCTGCAAGGCACTTTTCTCCAAAGGTCCCGACGATGGAGCCGCACAGCGAGGCCGGGGACGCAAGGCACGTCCAGGGCAGCGGCACGGCCGTCCTTCACCCAGGACAGGGCCTGCACGCTGCCCTGCACGCTAAAGCTTATCTTTAAAAGGCAGCAGCTCATTATTACAGAGGAAAGCAATATTCAGGCTGAACGCTGCCTTCTCTTGATGTGGACAACAGGAAAATCTGATGGGGGCAATGTAATGTAATGTAACTCCTAAGCTTTCCCACTTAGGAGTTAGGCTTTTTTTTACTTTGTACTCACCATGAGGTTCTTTAACTTTTCCTTAACACCAATTGCCTCTTTCACTGCTTCAGAATCACTTCACCTAACTCAGAACGGCTCCTAAGCCACAGAAACGGTCCTACAGCTCCTGCGCACTGCTGGAGATGCCGGCTGGTTGTGGAGTTCCTTCCACAAGACCTTCCCAGCCTCTGCACAGCGCACACGGCCAGGAAAGCGGAACCTTCTGTCAGACGTGAAGAGCGGGATGTTGCCTCTCGGCTCTTCCTCAGAGCTCCGCGGAGCCGGGAGCCTCCCTGTGCCTCCTCTCCCAGCGCGGTGCCAGTGCTCCCGCTCACCAGCCGGGGCTCCCTGCAGCTCGAGCTGCAGCTGCAAAGCAGCATCACGGCAGCGAGAGCTGCAGGGACACCCCAGAGCTCAGCAGCCCCTCAGCTGCAGGGTCCTCTCCAGGGCACCTGGCCACCGAGGGAAGAAAATCAATTAGAACCATTAGCAGCATTAAAAAAAATGAGTGATTAACTGAGACTCCATTGCTACCAACTACTTTACTTGGGCTATTGCCCAGTGAGGGGCTTTTGCCAAGCAAAGGGAGAATCCCCAGAGCCCCTCGGCGGCCCCACGGCCGCATCCTCAGCAGCCCCACGGTCGCATCCTCAGCAGCCCCACAGCTGTGTCCTCAGCGACTCCATGGTCACATCCTCGGCAGCCCCACGGCCATGTCCTTGGCAGCCCCACGGTCGTGTCCTTGGCAGCCCCACGGTCGTGTCCTCGGCAGCCCCGCGCCCCGGCAGCCCTCCAGCCTGTGCCAGGCCGGGCTCGGCGGCGCACACCGGAGCACGGCTGCGCGCACCGCTCGGATTCCCCGGGAATGCACCGGAACAGCCAGCCGCTGCACGGCGCTGCCGCGAGGCTGGCGCTGCCACTGCCTCCTCCTGGCGGCACCTCTGATTCCTGCCTAATTAACTCCACATAGGGCGGCATTTCAGAGCGGGCCCCACAGATTTCATCACACAGACGAGAGGTGCTTCTACAGCAGGCAGCTAGAAATGGGTGCATAATGCATGATCTTCATAAAACACATAAAATTGGATTTATTTCCTTTATTTTCCAGGGAGTAAAAATCTGAGCCTTCTCTTTGCAAAGTCTGAGTCCAGCTTAAATATATATAGGGAAATATATGCACACATATATATATATGTGTAGAGACACAAACATGCATGAGATACTCCATGGAATATGAAAAATATAAGCATATTTGTGATGTATACAAAAGTATATACACCTCAGGCCATGTATTTTCATGTCGTGTTTTGTTTAATTTAAAAAACAGACAGCTAAATGTCCCTCTCACCATCTCCTAAGATCCTGTTAGGAAGCGGATAAAACGCAGCGGGTTGGGTAAGCCCGGAGCGTCCCCGAAGCGGCCACGCGCGAGCACAGGGCTCCGGCAGGCGCCCGACGCGCTCTGCAGCCTCGCAGGAACAGCGCTTCCCACTAATTTAATTACTTGCAAAACCTTTGGTCATTAACACCCAACCTAAATCTACTGGAGGTCACAGACTACTAAGAAAATAATCATAAAGTGTCCGTGCTCCCCGAACGCTGGAGCCTTGGTTGAAGCTGAAGCCAGGCCGCTGGCTGTAACGGCTCCTAGCAGATCAGCAGTGACTCAACTTCTCTTTTCAAGCTTTTGTGACAGTTTCCAACACTACTAGACATCCCTAGGACCACTGAATTTCGGTGTGTACAATTATGGGCCAAAACACCTTGTCAGCAAGACTAAACACACTCCTCAACACTGCGCTACAGCCCCCAAGTGTCTCCTCCGGACGGTGAAGATCAGGGTGGAGGTGTCCCTGCTGCGGTCGGTCCGAGCACAGATCCCAGTCGGACACGGGCACCTCCCCTGGAGACTCAGTGTCACATGAAAGGGCAGCCTTGGAGTCTCCTGACATCCCCTGCAGCAGCGCAGACCTCGGCAGGACCCCGTGTCCAGTGCAGCCGCTTTGCAAGGTTCTGCATCCGTCTTCTCCGAGAGCTCCTGGATGCGGAGCAGCCTCAGGCGCTCCCCACAGTCTAGATGCAGACAGAGCTCCAGAATCATCCTCCAATCCTGGCTCGGAACAGGCTCCCCTGGGGACGCCGGGCAGCTCCTGCTCCCGTACTTGCTAGGGCTTCTTCGCATGGCCTGATTCAAAGCAATATAAATACGAGCCAGTCTGGCTCTCCTGCAAGGAGGCTGCCCAGGGAATGACACACAGCGAAATCCGAACGCGTGTGCTCGCACAGGGACAGCCCGCTCGGCTCCTGCGCTACAGATATTTTATGGCTTTCATAATATTTTCTGCATTTTGAAACACAAACCACATGTTCAATATTTTTCAAAATTTACACATTCCGCTTGCTGGACATTTTGTTCATTCCAGCATCCGCAGCCCCAGACCCCTCTCAAGAACAGAGAGGGGGAGGAGAAAAATGCACCCAAAGCTGCTGCTGCCGTTCAGGGACACCTCTCTGCCCAAGGCCCAGGGCACTGGGAGCTCCTCACCCATTCTGATTCCACAGGGCCATAAAGAGCTAATGATTTCCGTGATGACTAGATAATCCAAATTAACATCCAAACAGAGGATATAAGCTTGACAGCTTGCAGGTTGTGGAAGCGAAGAAAGTAAACAGAAACGTCCTGAGCTCACTCCAGCGTGACTGCCCAGGTGATCGGTGCCGGTGATGGTTTTGGTGGCTGCAGCAGTAAAGGGCCAGGGCAGGACCTACCGGGGACAGGCACAGTGACAGCTCAAGGGCTTCTTTTGGGGGTTGCCCACACGGGTATTTCAAAAATAACAAGGGACAAGTAGAATTTCTGAGATGCAAACAAAGACCAAGAGCCTGATGCTCAGGGTTACACACAGTCATGTCTGCTGCAGGCAGTGGATACTCTCTTCTTACGGTGCAGCACGGAGCCCTGGAAGAGCTAAACTGGTGTCACAGCCAAATTGGCTGAGATGAGGAGGGCTCCGGCAGTTCAGGCTCACCCCGAGCTCAGGTTCTGCCGGAGCCACGGGAACACCCTGCGGTCCAGTGCTACCAGCGGAGAGACTGGAGACACCCGCGGCCCTTCCAGCCCCAATGCCTGAGTGAGCGCTCAGCCCAGCCGGGCACGGAGCAGTTCCCGTTCACAGCACCCACTTTCCCCCAAGGAAAGCCACGCAGTGTGTATGAACCATACGTGACCAGGCTTTGTGTATGTGACCACATGTGACCAGGCTTTCAGCAGGAGCCCCAGTTAGGCTCAGCACGTACAGAGGGGTTTCTTCAGCAGAAGAAATACTGACTGAACTCTCATTTCTGTTGGCTATTTCTAACACAGAAGACAGGGATCTGTGCGGGGTAGGAAGTGACCAGGTGTTTCACTTGCCTTAGCAGATACTAAAAAATACACTCAGCAAATTCAAGAAGGCACGTGCATGGACGTGATCTGAAGAAGTTAGTCCCTGGGACAGTTGCTGATTCCTTTAATGCATAATTACCAAGTCTCCTTTATGATTTACAATCCTATTGCACCCTGTTTTGTCACAGCACGTCCCTGCAAAGCATCTTATCACTTGTCTTTGGGAGCCCAAGGAGAGCCCCTGCGCAGCTGGGCTTGTCCCACGCATGGGCTGAAGGGCTGCGGTCTCACCGCGTCGCTCTGCTCACGAAGCTGCTAATTACTCCGTGACGTAACGGCTTGACGTTGCTGATCCGATTAGCTTGGACATGTGAGAAGTTGCTACTCTTCAGACTCATTGCTAATGCTTGCACTTATAGCACCTACTTATTTGGTGAAAAAAATCGTGTTATCCGTAGCAGCGAGGGGCAAGAGCAGCTTTGCCCCTGAAAGAGGCATCTTCCCTGCGCCTCCGTGGGGCTGGCCAAGCCCCTGGGACACAACCCGGACAGTCTGTGCAGGAATGACACTCGCTAGGGCTCAAGCTAGTTCACTCCTAGCTGTTATGACCACGCGAACCTCCACCCGCAGCTTATGCTGTACAAATCTTTTAAGGGGACACTTTCATAGAGGCTTTTTGAGAAGTTACTATCACATCTGTGCTCTAATCACACAAACTCAAGCTGGCGGTCACTTCAAAATAAAATGAACGCTACAGGTAAGAATGCAAAACTAAAAAATTACGCTTTTTTTCTTCATTTTTTTGTTTTGGTTTGTTTTTAGCAGGTATAATCTTCCAATTATTAGACAAGTTTTCTGCTTCCTGTTCCTCAGAGGAGGAGCTGCTCTGAAACCGAATCCTCCTCTCCAGCAGCACCGGATTCTTTTAGCAGCCGGGAGCTGGTGCGAGCCCTGAGCTTCTGAGCATCGTTCCAGAAGACTATGGGAAGATGCACTGATTCTTAAAGCTATTCAGACACTGAAAAATGACAGCGAGGATTTGCTAAAGCTGTCATGAGACTTGCTCGCCTGGGAACCCCATGTTCCATCCCTCCAGGAAAACCATATTTACTGGGTATTATGGGTGTTGTGAAAACAAAGACATTACCCCATGTTCTGGGGACAATTACAGCTAACTGTGCTCACATCCACATTCAATTTGCTGCCAAGCAATTTACAGATCAGTGGGATCTACACATGGAAGAATCTGTTTGTAAATCATGTGCTATAAGTGAAGGTCAATTCCCTCACGGGAAATCAATGGGAATTAGACACCCAAGCGCTTTGGAAAATCCTGTTAAGCAGCCATCGGTATCTATAGGTTCTGCTTAAAATCCATTACTCTCTACTTGAGTCTAACGGGTGTTGAATCAGCCCTGGACCTCTCTGACTTCTTCCACCATCCCAGCACCCATTCGTTTAGCAATGTCTGGTACATTCATAAAGAACAACGCACCAATACTGCAGAAAATGCTGGCATGATTGCAGATTTAATGAACAGCTTACCAAGTATTGGGAATTTGTTACGTCTCTCATTACATGTTTTAACAAGCATGTTCTCCATGAAAGAGCTCTGTCTCTGCCAGGCAGAATACAGTCCACATTGTGCTGTGTATTGCTTTGATTAGGGCTCTTTTATGGAGTATCAGGTTAAAAAAATGCACATAAAACCCCCAGCAATGGCCTGCATTTGTGTGCCAGGGCCACTCTAACATAATGCTTTTTCAGCGACCTCTTTTACTCTCATTCCACTGCATGAAATGCAGAGGAGCTGGCACATGTGTCCCATCGCCTCTCATGTTGCAGCATCTCCAAAACACCCCAAACACCGTCCGGGACACACTTGCCTCTCCACAAGGCAGGAGCCTTCCCTGACAGACAAACAGCATCATCTAGGGGCCAGCGATCAGCACTGGGACTTGCACAAACACATCTAAAGCAGCTTGGGAAGATGTGTGGAAAGCACTTGGTTCCTTTGGTCAGGACCCCGCAGTGCTGACCCTGGAGGCTCAGCATCCCTGCTGACTCGGCTTGCTGCAGAGCCCCAGGGCAGGAGCCGCAGAGCGGGACCCGCTGCCCATCCCGAGGGCTCCCTGCGCGGCCGCGGCTCCCCGGAGCCTCCCGGGAGGACACAGCCCATGCGGCAGGACAAAACCCTCATGGACAGAGCAGGCCCTGCTCAGCAGCAACATCTGCACGAGACCCACAGCCCCTCCGCCTCGTTCAGCTGCTCCTCCCGCAAGTTGCGCTTGGAATCTTAAATCACCCTTTTTCCAGAAGGATGTAAAACATCCTTATAACAATGATGATTCTCAGTCACATTATATCCAGAGGGAAGTGATATGCTCTGCCTGATTGAGAATGGTAAAAACAAATAAATAAATGATCCCATCCCCAGGGGACAATTACAGTCAATTGCTCTTGTACTTGCATCCAATTTGCTGCCAAGAAGTTTAGACCATCAGGATTAACACAGGGAACAATTCCTGGGAGGCAAGAACGTCCTAGGTGACAGCTGATTTTCTTGTGTGCAATTATGACACTTACTGACTATCGCTGTGCATCAGACACCAGCGTGGGACATGACTTCATGCAGAGTACTAGCTACAAAAATCCTACTGCCACAACTGTGCAACATGTGCAACCTTAGCACCTATCTACACGCTCACACCGATTCAAGACACTACAGAAGTAAAGGTTTTCATCACAGTGCCACAAAAATACCCTTTCTTTGTCCTGTAGCAGTAAGGACAGAAGAGCTCTCAGCATTTAGCCAGGTAGGTGATTTCCACACTTCGGGGGGACAAAAGCCTAATGGGAGTTTGGGATGTTTTACTTCAGATATGGCTTTAGGTAGAAGAGGCAGAGACTGGAGCACGTTTAACACTTAACAGATGAAGCAGATGCATGTCCCACGTGGGACCGAGGAAAACAAGCCTGCTTAATTAGTGTGCTATGTAATGTGACTTCCAAAAAATACATAAATGGAGCTCCAATCCAAACAAGTCTCTACTTCAACTGTTACTTTTACAAGTTTAAAAATAAGCACATTCTGCAGGATTGCTAGCTAGAAGCATGAAAGCAAAAAAGCACAGGCAGATAAGACCTAAACTCCTACTTTAAGCAAAGCCTATATGTAAATGTTTTGCTGAACTCTGACCCAATATAAGTTTCCATAGAATAACCGTTGATGGGCAAAATTTGGAGAGGTTCTTATTCAGCTTTCCAGACTGGCAGAGGCTGAGCCCACTCCGTGAGCCTAACTGTGGCCTGGAAGGATGTACAAGCCCCATCACAGCCTGCAGAGCGACTGCTTGTCGTCTTTTAGAGGACTGCAGAAGAGAAATGAAACAGAAGAATGTTTAACATACATAAATGCACCCTCGNAGAATAACCATTGAGGGGCAAAATTTGGAGAGGTTCTTACTCAGCTTTCCAGACTGACCACTGAGTGGCCGAGGTGGGCGCAGAGGCTGAGCCCACTCCGTGAGCCTAACTGTGGCCTGGAAGGATGTACAAGCCCCATCACAGCCTGCAGAGCGACTGCTTGTCGTCTTTTAGAGGACTGCAGAAGAGAAATGAAACAGAAGAATGTTTAACATACATAAATGCACCCCCGTGGAAAGCAAACGAATGCTGAAATAATGAAGGTCCTGATGGTCCACGCTCTGAATGTTCAGTTTGGGGCAACCCCTGGCTATTATTTTCACAATACCTTGCATTCATTTTTTTTTTAAATGTGTCTGGAAAACAGGAAGTAAGCCATAAATCTCCAGTTTAAAAGCCATCTGAAGCCTGTGGAACAGATATGTTCTCAATCAGTAGTCAGGCAGTAAATAAACATTTATATACAGCAACTGCTCTCAACCAACCTGACCTCCGGCTATTACAGGGCACATAAAGAGGAAATTTGTTTAGTCCCATAAAAGCCCAGGCAATATATCAATAGATTATTAAAAATGGAAACAGTGTAGGCTAATGGATTATATTGATTTTAATAAACATAAGTATATGGGATTCAAAGATAAGAGTTAAATATGACATCCTTCCAAGCTCACCTTTGAGGATAACTCCTAAATTTAGCTAAACTAGCTTTATTGAGAATATTCAGCACTGCTCGTTTTTGTGCTTTGCAAATTGTTTGGCTAAGGGACTTCAATTTTGCATTTTTTTCTGTGAATGGACTAGATGATCTAGAGGTCCCTTCCAACCTCAACCATTCTGTGAGTCTGTGAGTCTGTGAATCACAAAGGCAGCAGAAAAACAAAACTTGTGCATCTTTGACTGCCATCGTACAGCCAAACCTGCAAGCAATGCGGGCTACCCTACGTCGAGGAATGAGAGGGGACAGATGCTGCTGGGCTTTAGGGCTGCTCTGGGGGCTGCAGCTCGCTGTGCTGCGGACGGAAGGCTGCAATCTCTGCTCTCAGCGTGGTAGGTCTGAGGCCAGCTGCACAAGTACCTCTGTGCTTGCACTTCTGGCCAAAAACAAGGATTCCTGCAGAACTTTTTTCCTCTGCAGCTAATTGGGATTCACCCCAATTCTGTGGATGGTCACCAGAATCCTCCAAGATTTGCTCTTTGCTGGAGCACACTTTACCTTTGTTACTCTACGCAGTGGCAAGCTCCTTTTCTGAAGATATCTGCACTTTGCCCAACACAATTCACGCCCCTTTGAGTTGTGTTGGGAGCTGGGCAGTGAACACTCTTTGGATGCACTACTTTTATTTAGCTGTACAAGAAAGTCTAAGGAAGAAGCAGGAATTCGCTCCTTCTCCTGGATTAAGGAACAGAGAGGCTTCATTACAAATAGGCAGGGACAGTCCTGCTGGGCAGATCACACTGCATTAGCACCAGTGGCAAATGGGTTGTGGGATGACAGGAGCTATGACATTTATTAACATAGGTAAAATAGATAGAAAAGGATAGAAAAACGGTGTAGTCTGTATGACCACTGGGTTGCTGTCTTTACAAGGTTGATTTACCTCAGCAATTAGAACAAGACCAAAGTGAAGGAGCAGAAGCCCTGGGCTGCAGGAACGGCAGCACAGACAATATCCTCAGCTTTCCTTCCATTGGGATGAAATGTCTCCCCTGCGCAGCGAGGCAGAGGGGCGCGTGACTGCTTCCCTCCAGCACCATGCAAAGCAAGCAGAGGGCCTTCTGTTTCTAGGGGGACTTTAGAATGGTGACAAACACAGGAGGACGTAATCAATTTTCTTCTGTAACCAATTTTCTTCTGCGTTCTCCTTTCTAGCAAACTCTGGATTGGGAGGTAGTTAAAGCTCCTCTTTTATAGGGCACAAGCACGGCCTACAAGAAATGATTTATCCCACTGTCTGGAAGATAGAAAACAAACCAAAAGTTCGAAAATTTATCAAATGCCTAGAGAGTTCGGAGATCTGAGAGTTCAAAGAGCAGATACCTGAACCCATGTCCTCCCCGTGTACATGCTCTACTTTCCATTTCTTTCTTTCCCTCTGGAGAGAGGGAGTAAAAGCAGCCATTAAAGGTAAATATTAATTTAGCAAAAACGCTTGGAGTCCCCTTTGCTTCCCCCAGTTATGAATCAGCCAAGGAACCAAACCCTGACGCCTTTTGTCCATGGTTCCTCAAGAATACAAGATTAAACTTACTGTAAGTTTCTCCCACTGTTCATTAGCCCCCAATGGCAAAAATAACACCCTTGCACAGTCCTGAATACCTCACAAATTACAGTAATCCGCAATTATAAACTACAGTGTTAATGAGGTTTGATTGCCTGTTATTTGTGATGCCACCTATAAATGCCATTTACATTTTACAGCATATTGAAGTTAACAGATTGTTTTGAGAAGATCACTAATAGTCAAATGGACTTTTATGAACACCTTTTGTGATTTCAATTTGTTACCTAGAAACCACACGTGGCCACAGAGCGTTTATCCTCACCATAGAGCCAAACCCATTTGATCCCTCCCCGTCTTTGTGATTTCCCTTCGCACTGATACGGATCTTGACGCAGGAGGGCCACCTTTCTTAATTAAGGAGAGTGGCATCTGAATTTTTATGCTTGACCTTTAATCAGCAGTATTTTGCTAAGTCTAAGAGGACTAATTGTGTCATTCATATACTTAAGGGATAATGTGCCTCGCAGAGAAGTACAGAAGGCAATAAACAGCTTTTACAAGAGATTAAACACCCAAGCAAAGCTTACGCATTTAGATAACTGCAAAAGCTACTTATTGACACTGCTCTGATGCCACTAACCCGTGTCTTGTGCAGTTCTACAAAAAAAAAGGGCAAAACCATGCTTTTACATCATCTGTGCTTTGGTCCCAGAGAGTTTCTTCCAAAGGCCAACGAGCCTCACGCTGCCGAGACACCTGTGCCACACCATTCCCGGCTCCGCAGCAGCTCCCTGTTTGGAGCGATGCCCTGCAGGACTCAGCACAGGCTGTCGCAGGCGCCGCATCTACTGAGCGCTGAAGGGCACACGATTCCCCTCTGCATGGCCACAAAAACGATTTTTAACTTATCTATTTTTACACTTTCACATGTACCTTTCAGAGCGCTGGGAAAGACAGCTGAGTCTCTGCAGCTTCCTGCCAACATGCCACACGCAGAAGAGGAGAACGACCGCATTACCCATGTAAGATAAACACACTAATTGTCACAAAATATTAACACAGATATGAAGCTATTAGAAGGAACCCTACTCCATAAACAACAGACTTTAAACACTGGTTACCAAGATTAACGTGTCCTTTTAGTTTGCAGCAAAGTTATATCCCTTGAAAAAATTAAACAAATCAGGTTTATAGTGATAGGCACTTCAGAAAGGTTGTGTTTGAAAGTTTAAGGGCAAGTCAATAAGGCGGAGCTAATTGGAGAGCAAACTGACATTCATAAGCTGGCATTTAACATGACTATGGTAAACAAGGTAATAGACATTTAATGCAGTGGACAGGGGTGGTGAACAGCAGCAATCCAGGGTGAATAATGGAAAAGCACCAATTGAGCAAATTTGAAGTACAAACAGTCTGATTTCAGTCTGTTCAGCAGGGATCACCCCCAAGCTCCCATCTATAACAGGCTCTTTTGGGTTGTTGTCTTTAGAGAATAAGTGTGTCAACCAAAAAAGAAATAAATCTACATAATGGCAAATGAATCCGGGTTACTAAGTGCACATAGCGATAAGGTTCTGGTGGGTAAATAGTAATGGTTGCTAAACCCTGACAGACACCTGAAATAACAAGCAACCACAATGCGACCGGCCAGCGCATTACCTAATGGCACACTGTCTTCATACAAGAATTGTAGGAGTCAGAAACCAAAGGAGTCCCTGGAGCTGAGCTGCTCTCTATGCAGAGTCCTCTTGCTCTTAAAAGGCAAACTGCTGTGTCTGGTAGGGAGACAAGCACCCGGGGAGGGCTTCTGAGTCCTCCTTCACATGCATTCACAGATACTAACACTGAAGGGCTTGTTAGGGCTCCTAGTTCAGTGTTTTGCCAGACATAAGTCTTATGAACTCTCCTAAAGCTTCCTGCATGGGAGCCAGAGCTTCTGGATGAATCAGTGAACGAGCCTGGAGAATAAATCTGCATTGAGGGGGACATGATGAATGGATTTTCTTTGATAACTAGAGAGCTTTTACACTTCTCAACAGAATCATCCCCCCGCACTTCAGAACCGTGTTTGGAACGTTAAGAACAGATGCCAGAAAAGTAAAGGAAATTTTCTCCTTAAAAATTGCAGTCAAGCTTGACAGAATCCCAGGCCCTTCAGGTAAGCAGTCACCACTGCAACACATAACACTAAGAATTTAGAGGGAGGCCCAGGCTTTTTCCTAAGTTTAACCAAGTCCAGCCATAACCAGCCAGTTCCCGTGACCCTCCCCATCCCAAATGCACCAGCATCACCACAGGGCTCGAGGAGTCCCGCTACCCGCGGGAACAAGGCTCTTCCCATCCTGGACTGGGGCACAGAGGCAGCACCGGCTGCCGTGCGACTTCATCTCTTCTTCCTGGGTTTCCTGTGCGCGTGCAGAAAGAGCAGCACTTCACAGCGAGGACCCCCTCACGCATCTGCCGAGAGCACAACCTGCCAGAGCAGCCCAGTGCCCAGAGCCCAGAGAGGAAGGTCCGACCCAACCAGCTTCCTCGTCACCCGGCCTGCACTAGACTGCATAAAACCTCCCCTCTCCTCCCACCCTTCCCGCTCCAGGAACCTGGATCCCATCCAGTCCCAATTTAGCCTTTGAAGACTCTTAAATAGACCAACAAGACAGCTTTTGTCATCAGAGAAATATTTTCATGTTCAGACAGAGCACCCAGAATAGACCTGGGAAGATTTTTCGATGTCACTAATATTAGAGTTGAGTAAACCAGAATGGATAAAATAAGCAGCAGCTTCTGGACACTGAATAGGCAACTTTATTCCCGGAGCAATTCCGAGCCAGGCTTGGGATATCTGACGAGCAGGGCTGGTAAAAAGGGAGGCTTTCTGCAGGGGTGAGGGGCCCGCTGGAAGTGTTTCCTCTCTGCACACACGAGCGCGGGTGCGAGGAAGGCAGCTCCCAGGACAGCAGCTTCCTAACAGACTCTGTTCTATATTGATGATAACCTCATTTATTTCTGCTGGTATAAAGTATGCTTGCAAGACTAATATTGATAGTTGCCGGAGTCTCTTAAAGCCTGCAAATTAACTAACTACACACAACTAAATTATGGAAACACAGTTGTGAAGGATGCTTTCTCTAAAGCACTGACTCGTGTAATTGATGACAAAAGTTTCCTTTTTAACTGATTGCGCCTCGATATAGTGGCAGACAGCCTGAATTGCATATCCTCTATTGCTAAGTGACAAGTAAGATTAAGCAGATGCTCACTAGGGTATTATCCCTTGTGCAAACAAATAATAATTTCCCTCATAAGCAACCTGACTCGTAAGAAATCACGTATGTGTGGGCTGTGTCATCCATTCCGACCTTCTTGCCCACCTGAGAGGACACCCAGGGACTCTCACTTAGCCCTGAACAACTTGGGGGACCCCGGTGAAGTGGAGCAGCGGGAGAAGACGGGGGGAAGAAGAGGGAAAAAAAATGATGCAACCCTGCAAAAACCTAAGGAGCTGCACCAAGAGTATTTTATTAGAGAGCTGCAAAAGGATGGCTGTGAGCATCAGTTTTTGCACACTAAAAGTGCGCTTTTGTCAACTATAAGGAGAAAAACTGGCCTAGAATAAAGACGTAACAGCCAACTTGAGCGGGAGGAATGAACATCAGCAAGCAGCTCGGAGCAGCCCCACTCTGCTCCCATACCACAGCCTGCTCCACCATCCCTGGCAAATTCCTCAGCCCATCACACACATTTAAGCATGTTTTTTCAAAGGCTTCTGTGTGTGTGCATTAGAACCTGCAGCAGATTCCTAGCCTGCCTTCTCCACTGCAGCTCCGACTCAAATAAATACCCATGAGGACTGAGATCTCAGCCCCGACCAGCCCTCCCTCCCAACAGCTCGCGACAGAGCCACAGGGTTGCACTGTGGGGTCCCTGTCACCTGCAGAGGCACAGGGCCACCACCTCCCCACGAGACCCTCGCTAGCTTTGAGATGTTAACATTGCAAAAAGCACCTGAAAAGAGAAGGACCCAAATAAGTTTGGAAAAGTTTCAACAGGCGACTGGTCCAGGCCATGTGGGAGCCCTCAGAATAATTAGGCTCATTAAAAAAAGATATTGGGAAAGTTCAGTTAGACAAAGACCAGCCCATCCATTAAAGCCGCTCTTTACGTGGGTTTTAAGAGGCACTCTCACAACCGCAGCCTTTTCATTATGAGCAGCAAGCATTTAAAGCTACATAAAAAATCACAGGGTCCAGTTGCAGGCTAAATAATATCTGGAGAAGTTTATCTTGGAGGTATAATACACGGGTGTGAATAAAGTGAAATCAAGGATAGATTTGGCTTGAGTCACACTCCAGGCAGTTTCTCTCAGCCCCACGGGAACACTGAGCATGGTGGGAATATTGCACCCGGTGGGAATATTGCACCCAGGGGGAACACTGCACCCAGGGGGAACATTGTGCCCTGGAGGAACACTGGCTCCTGATCCCCGCGAGCTCTTCCACGGGAGCCCAGGCGGCAGCTCCCGGCCTCCTGTCCGTCACGTCAGTACAACATCCACACGAGGTCTGTCCCGCCAGCCCGCCCGCCCTCACGGCTACAGGCCAGAACTGTCCTGACGGTGCCAAACCTTCCACAAGTAATTCCCATCCCTGAGAGCCTCCGGAGCAGCCAGGCTGCCCTGCAGCAGGGCAGCCAAGTCCCTAGGGACAGTCGGGGCACAGGAGACGCGCGGTTAACGCGGCCGGGGTCACACAGCGGCACAGGGGATGGCAGCATGGGGGACACGGGGACAGCGGCACAGGGGACAGCGGGACCAGGGACCTGGGGCAGCGGGACAGGGGACGGCGGGACGGGGGACAGCAGGACAGCAGATGGTGGCACAGGGGACGGCAGGACGGGGGACGCTCCGCGGAGGGCAGCGCCTGGTTCTGCTGTCAGAACCCTGGAAGCAGCAAACGGCCCCTCGAGCGACCCCCCGCCTGGAGTCACGGGGGAGACGGATTGAATTAATGATGCAGGTGTGGGTTGTTGTTCCAAAAAACTTTTTTATAGCAACAGTGGGAGAGGAGGGGGGGATGGAGCTAAATGAAAAGATTTGGTCTATGTTATGTTTTTCTAATATTTGAATTTTAGCTAAGATTACTCTTTCTCCTCTCTTTAATATATTGTTTTAAATAAAAAATGCTAATAAATCTTGAGAGAAATATGTCATAGTGGAGCTTAAAAACTGTAGTGCAATATATAACAGTTCATAAAGTATTCTATTCAAATAGCCAAAATTGTAGTGCATTTGGACCAGAAGTAGTTAACTGCAGGAACAGCATTTTATTAGCTACTAAAATTAAGAAAGAGTACTGCTGTTTCACAGCCAGATAATTAAGTACCGTTTTCTCTTTTTTAATACTATAAAATTAAACTTCCTGTTTAAATGGCCTGGTGGGGACTGTAGGCAAAGGGTCGTCTGATGAGCCCTCCGGGCAAATCCAGAAACACAACATAGCACTTATTCACACAAAACTTTAACAGGGTGGAAAACACCGATTGAGTAAAAAATGCTGCAGTAAGCGAAAAATTGCAGGTAATAAATCAGAGATCCATTTTTTTCCACAACATTTTGGTTAATCCATTAAATCTCATTGCAAAGGAGTCTATCAGAAACAGAAGCCACTGCCTTCATTCTACATCTCCAAATGTTATTAAAAGTGTATAAGCAGTGAAAGAACTCAATTAAACCCAGGGCACCGGCGGGATGTTCCAGCAGCTCCCAGCCCACCAGCCTCCCCGGCTTCTCCTGCGGGCGGCAGCTTTGCTGGGAATGCTCTTTGGGAGGGATTATTCACGAGTGCTTCATTAGGGGGAGAGAGTTCTCCATTTCACTTTACAATGTGTTTTTTCACTCAATATCTCCTCCATGTCTATCCAAAATTAAATACTAGTAGCAAAATAATGCTTAGGTTAACCACTTATAATACGTGCATGCCTTTTACCCAGTCTAATCCTGTTATGAATTTGTATGCTGTAAATGAATATTACTTCTGTTTTGACTGAGAACCACAAATACTGCAAAGAGAATTATCCCGCTCCTGCAATGTGAAAGTGAATTCCGACAGGCTGTAATTAAAGGGTGAAGTTGCGCTCCGTGGCACCCTGTTAAATGAAGGATTGCAGCCCGAGGCAGGCAGAGCCCTCACCATTCCTGCCCGGGCTCTTCTGGGCATTGCAGGGCTCTGCCGAGGTGACCAACGGCCTAACCTAGACCCTGCGTCCCCACTCACGTCCTGCTGAGAAAACGGAGTGATTGGAATCGCCCAGGAAGGTTTGCTCAGCAAGAGAATCCAGGGTCTTCAGTTTGGCCAGGCACTACAAACACCATTGCTGTTGGGCTGTTCAAATATTTTTATGTTTTATCCAAAACCACATGCTAATAAAACACTTCCATGCACCACAAAAGTACCGAAAGAAAGAATAATATTATGGTTAAGGCACTTTATTAGGATTTGGGAGATCTAAGACCTTTCCTTGCTTTGCTGATGTCCTTTGGACCCTGCGCAAACCACTCTGTGGGAACCCATCCCCACGACACATTAGCACCCAGAAAACTAAGGGCCTGATCTGAGAGTCACTTACACCCTCCCGCACTACGGGGAGACAGAGGCAACCGAAACAGGATGATTTACTCCGGCTTAAACAGCACCACTGCACCTCGACACTGCTGCTTTCTTACTCGTTCCCGGCAGCTTCAGAGGACACAGGCGAGTGTTTGACACCAGCATCTGCCTGAAGCCGCTGATACGAGGAAGGACACGAGCTCCGCGCTGCCCTGACGCCTGGCGGGAACAGCAGGCCAGATCCGTGCAGGGAGGGATCCAGCCCGCGAGGGATCTCGAGATTCTGGAATTCAGGGCTTTTGGCATGCAAGCAGAACGCCGCTATATCAAAGTCTGCTAAACAATTTTAAAAGCCTAGGTGAACTGAAGTATTTGATTGTATCAGAACATGTCTTCAGTTTCAAATTTCGAGCACTATTGTACTGTAGAAAACACAAACAAGCTTTAGAAGGAATCACTGAAAAATCCCTAGGGACACCTGATCACAGTACAGAAAACCAGGCTGCTTCTATTCTGCTAGAATTTTCTGCTTACATTTTTCTTCTAAAACAAAAATTCTGGAAAACTCAGCCAAATTTTATGAAGCATTTTGATGTAATGTGGTTTTGGCAATATTTCTCAGTCTAGCACTAGATTAAAGCTGCACATTGTTTGCAACAAATCTCAAAAGAATGTGGGATTTGCCTTGCTCAGCTTTCACCCAGGATTGAAAGTTACCCCTGGCCACCTGAAACTTCTTCAATACCAACATGTTAAGAGCCTAGAGGACTTTTTTGTGTGGGGATGGGCAGAAGAGAGAACAAGAGGCAGCCTGGGTCAACTTTAGTTGTTAGGGTTTCTCGTGGTTTGCAGAAATGCGGGTACAACACTCAGCTGGCCAAACATGACACAATTCCCTCATGAAATCCAGGAAACCGTTTTCATTAAGTGTCATCTCCCATCAGGTGGGAACCAGAAATGCAGAAATCGCCACCCAGCACCGTCCCTTCTGCCACTGCACAACGTTTCCCTCTGCAAACAGGGGTGCCTCCAGCACTCTGTACTTGCCCAGGTGCTGACGACCCTTCCTGCTCGGGCTGAGAAAGTTCCGCTTGGAAGCAAAGCAGAGACAGAACAAACATCCTCTCTCCGAGTTTCATACTGAAAATGAAACATTATTGTGCCAGCATGGAGGACACTTTCTCATTGGCCCAAAGATTGGCTAGTAGCTCTAGTAAGGTTCATTAGTGGGGAATCTTTCCAATATTCAAACTTCTTTTCTTAGACTAACTTTAGGTGCCTATTTTTGGCCTTCTAATGTGTCCCACTGCACCTACCCCAACTGTCCCTTGGACACAGTAGCCGTACCGAGCTACTTCACTGAAGGCTTTGCTTGCAAAATCCTTCCGTGCATTTATGGTAACATAACACCACATTTTCACAAGGAAATGCATTTCAAACCTTAAAAGAGAAAATAAAGTCTTTTATGTTGCTGTTAAGTTTTGCAGTAAAGCCCACTTATCAGATTTCACCTGCCTGCTCTGGGGCCATTGCCCCAGATTGCTCTCCAGATAAGCCCTCGGCCTGCAGATCCCCCTCACGCATCCTCCGCCTGACCGTGCTGCAGCGAGAGGGGCTTTGCTTTAGGTGCTTCTAGAATTTAAGTAAAAACCCGCACTATATAACGTTGAGTTTTATTTAATCTAATATTGGTTGCTAATGGGCTCTGATCTTGCTTGTAAACCTAAGCAATTCACTCCAATTGGTCCAATGTTGAGATGGGCTTTTGCATTTCATTTGCAGTGCTCCCCACTGGACGACCTGAGTTTTAAACTTAGATATCAAGAGCTGAAAATAGAGGAATTAAACTAATACTCTAAGCATTTTTCCCCATTATTTCCTACTAATTGTGCAAAGGACAGCAACATACCTTTGTTCAAAGGTAAGGCAAGTACACACACAATGCAAGGGTTAGATCTCAAATCCAAACCAACTCCTAACCAAAAAAGCCACCAATATTTTACAATATTTACAGTATTTCACAGCCTGGCTACCCTGACTGGCAGGCTCAACGAGCTCCCTCCTGTTTCGGTGAGAGCCCGAAGGCCCTGGGAGCCCAGGACCGACACCAGGCTGGCACCTGGGGCACTCCTGGGCTCGGGGCAGCCCCGCGAGCGCCTCGAGCAGCTCCCGGGACTCTCGCCCATCCTGAGCTGAGCTCCCAAGCCCGAAGCGCTCAGACACACGCACTGTCCAAGGGCGCTTCAGTGAGGAATTCTAGGGTCCTGAAAAACAGGAACCTGCAGGAAGTCCTCAAAACCTCAGCCAAGCTGCCCTGCCATCAAACAAGGCTCCAGCCACTTAGCTTTGTCTTTAAAAAAAATCCCTGTCTAGGTTAGACTCTCTTTTTCCTCTTTCTCAGATTCATTCAAAGCCCCTTTCCCGGTGCGGCCCCGCTCCCCTCGGCCGCGCTCCTCCCGTGCCCCGCGCAGAGCCCTAATGGGCTGCAGAGCCCCGGCCCCGCCACCATCTGCAGCTGCTTTCAGGGACAATAAATCAGCGCTGGGGCTCCGCGGGCAGGCTGCCAAGGAGCTTTCCTTTCCCAATTTAACCAAGAAGGCTGAAGACAACAGGGAGGACTGGGCCAGCCCCGGTGCACAGAGGTGGCTAAAGGAAGGAAACGAGTGGGTTCGTGCCCGACGGAGCAGTCTGCAGCTTCCAGCGCCATGGGGCGAGACGGATCGTGCTCCGCACGGGCCACCCCTCCAAGGCCTCCATCCCACTGCTGACAGCGACTGTCCAGGAAGCCCCAACAGGCACCAAGCACCAAATCCGGGAGGAATCGCCTCCCCGAGGAAGTGGAGGGATCCCAAACCCACAACAGGAGGTAAAGCTGAGGCAACCCTAATTCTGACGGGGGAAATCCAGCCAACCAAAGACGTGCCTGAATTCACCAAAACCTGACATTTATAACTAACAAAATAGGCCTGCTAAGTAAAGGCCACNTCCAGCGCCGCAGGGCGAGACGGACCGTGCTCCGCACAGGCCACCCTGTCAAGGCCTCCATCCCACTGCTGACAGTGACTTGTCTGGGTAGCCCCAACAGGCACCAAGCACCAAATCCGGGAGGAATCGCCTCCCCGAGGAAGTGGAGGGATCCCAAACCCACAACAGGAGGTAAAGCTGAGGCAACCCTAATTCTGACGGGGGAAATCCAGCCAACCAAAGACGTGCCTGAATTCACCAAAACCTGACATTTATAACTAACAAAATAGGCCTGCTAAGTAAAGGCCACTGAGTCTTTGCTGTTGGTCCCTGCACCACAGCTGCATTCAAAGCTTTGGGCCAAATTTTCAAGCCACTCATACCACAGGTATTAAACAGTGCAAAAAGGCTATGACAGCCACAGCTGCACATGCTGTCCGTTCATATCTGTGCCCTAAACATACAGCCAGTTCTCGCAGGCAGAAGCACCTAGGCTGGCCTTTAATAATATCCACATCTCACATTTTAGAAGTCTTCTCCATCCAAAGAGCAATGGCCCAGACTATAGATACTAACTTTCAAGCCAGCTGGTGCTTATCAATTCATTTTGGAAATTTCTACCTATTGTCTTTACATATGTATTTTTAATCCTATGAAGAACAAGCCAAACACCCATTCCTTCAAAAACCACTAGCTGTAATAATTGGCCCAATTAAGAATACGTGTCCTGCCTCTCCCTGCAACGCCACCTCTGACAACTGCAGCCAGCTATTACGCAACTTGCAAGCAGAGATGCAAAGATAGCTGCAAAGGAACTATTTCTTGAGCTTGTTTAAACCCTGAAACCCATGGCAAGAATCTGTGCATGATATCTTGTTTGAAGGCATTTCTAATGTAAATTAATGATCTGAAGGATATCTCCCAGCCATAATGATCTCATTGTGATAAACTCCGCAATAGCTGGAATGAGTTACGAACTCGCCTGTTGGATTAGTGGTCACTGTTAACCAAGGCGACGCCTTCTGCCTTCCAATGCCAGATCAGAAGAAACCCCAGCGGCTTCCCGAGACTGCCCAGGGCAGCATGGAGCCCCAGTGAGGAATGTTGTCCTTCAGAGCGTGGCAGGCCCAGCAGCTCCACAGGTGACACAGCCACATTTCCAGGAAGGCACCACGTCTCGAGTGGGCCCCTCGTTCCCAAGGAGCAGCTGGACAGGGATGTGGGAGCGTCCCAGCAAACGGAGCCTGATGCTGCACAGAGCAAGAAAACAGAGACCGATTAAGCGAGTGCTCCAGTGTGCACACACATCCCAAGGGCAGGGCTCCTGCTTGCTCCGGGGCTGCTCAGCAGATTGAAGCGCATGCACCACGTGTATACAGCACACAGCTGAAAAGTGGATGGATAAAACTTCTCCTTGACAAGACACCTAACAAAACTGCCCTGAGCAGAGCTCTGCCCGCAGCTGAATGCGGTAGTCTGGCGTCTTACCTGCCAGCCAGCTGCACACAAAGCACTTGCCCAGGACTTAGACTCCAAGCGTTTCATCAGTACTATTATCAGGACACAAGTCTTCCTCACCACACACTCTAGGGGCTTCTGGCTGCACTGGAACATTTATATACCAGCTGTGTTTTTTTGAAGTTCATCATTTGTTTAATAAGTTCATCAACAGTTTAATATACAACAAACAAAGCATTTGATGTGAACACGCTTTGTGTTTTCTATCATGAATCTAGTGGACAAATCAAGCTGAAGAATAAGAGTCACTAGAAGTATTAGCAAATCCACAATCGTTTTGCAAGTGCAACCTCAACAGGTTTATGGTTGTGAGGCCTGGCCAGGAGGAAATCAGTGTTTTCAACTCCGTTTCCTTTGGAGTTGAACAGATTTGTTTGGAGACTAACTCAAAACACAGCTTTAACTTCCCTAGCCCACATGGACAGCTCGCTAGTGCAAGCAAATGACCGGATAACTAATTGAGGAGAGGCTGGGAGAAGGGCTCCTCTGGACTCGGTACGGCTCTGGCAGTGCTCATCCTTACGGGACATTTCCACAGACAGCAGTGACCTCTGCGCAGCCGCCCGCAGCCGAGGTCCGGGCGCGAGCGCGACCATGGACACGGTTCCTTGCCCTCTTCTCCCCATTTGTGCCCAACAGGATACTTGGGATGGAACCAAACTAATGCTTAGAGACACCAGGTTGCACTGTAGCAGTCACACACCATAAAAATCTTCCTGACTTGCAAACAGTCCCTTGTTCCTTTTTCTGCTGTATGTTTTATTATTATAGAACCTTTTTCTCAAGGACACACTTTTCCTTCCATTATTTCTAGCTTGTACGCAGTGCTGAAAGCCTGAAAAAGATGATAAATTAAATGAGAAGGAAATGTTTAAGGGTTCCTATTCATAACAAAAATACTTAAGGCAGCTCAGGCCATGAATCTTCCACAAGCAAGTTGAGATATACATAAAGAGCCTGATTCAAAAAAGAAATGTGGAGGACTTTCATGGATGCCTGCTGTTCAGTGGATTTATGGGGGCAGAAGCTGGTATGTGGGTAGAGTCCAGGCAGGTAATTAGTTCCTTGCAGAACTCAACTACGGAATTGGCTTTTGCCAATTGTTCAAAGGCTTTTTCCCAAGCGGTGGGTCAGCACCGAGCAGCTCTGCTCATTGCTGCTCTCGCTCCGCGGCCCAGCGCTGCGCTCAACCGGCTGCCCTGGCGTGTGAAGATTAATGAATGATCATATCCTGCGTCTGAGCCACTGGAGACATGTGCATCTCATTAAAGGATTCAGAAAGCTGGCAAAAAAAAAAGTCTTGTGGCATTTTTCAAAGCTGCCCAAAGTTTTTGTTTGGTTTAATTTCCGAGTTACATCCATTTAATAAGGATTAGCTTATAAACCTCACTTAGCTTCCTCTATATATGTCAGGTTTTGAGTGAACTTTGTGGGGAAGCTGCTAAAGTAACTCCTGTGGACTGAAATCATGTGTTTATCCATGGACTGTGACAGAGAGAGGTACTTCTGTCATCATGTCTCACCCTGACAGGGAGGGCCACCTTTCACATCCCGTCATCTGTCCTCTCACATCTTGGATGATTCTCAACAAATGTTAGCTCCTGCCAAACATTTTATTTATTTATTAATGACCCTGGAACCCATGAACTGGACCAGGACTGCCCACCACACTGGTCAACAGGACGAAACACAAGTGAGTTTCTACTAGAACTGCTAGAAAATGAACAGAAATGTTAGGACTTCCCGTTGCACTAGGACCACAGTCCTACTTCCCCCGCATTTGCACATTTCTTTACAGGACAGGAGGCAAAGACACTCCTGTTCCTGGGAACGTTGTGCTCCGAATTGCTGCAAAGGGATTCTGAGGGGCTACGCTTGTGCCCCCAATCCAGAAGAGCTGCAGCACTCACGCCAGTCCGGGGATGTTGGATGCCAGACCTGGAAACAAACTCAGTACCTGGTAATCAGCCTCTGTCTGCAGCAGCGGCGCTGAGGAAAAAGCAATCTTGAAGCCCACATAAAACGGTGAAACATGTTCATCCTTAATGTGAACCACCTCAACACTCAGCTGTGCTGACCACTAAGACTTTCACATTTAATACTCCTAACATCCAAATTTGCCTGGACTTTCAATTATCCCGACAATAATGAAAACATGTTGGTGAGGCAAGAGTCAGGTTACAATCGCAAATTCTTACTTCAATAACAGCCATAAAACAGAGACGTAAAGCATGTTTTTTGCTTTTCTACCAAACATTAGCAACTCATCTGATACTTAGTCCAAGGATCCAGTTTCCTGCAGGCTGATGACATGTGAGACCACAACCCTGAGGCTGATATTAAATTATACATATATACATATATAAATATACAGAAAGAAAACCTGTGAAATTACAGACACAGATGTGTTGTTGGTGTCATAATTTTTTTCCATTAAACACCGTATTAGGTTTATCCCCTTTCTATACTTGAAAATCTTCACATATAAAAGATGAATAGCAACTTCTCAAGGGGATCTTTGTGGTTTAACCTTGTTTCAGGAGGTCAAATGCAACATACAAACTATATTGGTACAAAGACGACTGTAAAACTGAATTAGCCTTTCGCTCTCTCTTCTAATGGAAAGGAAGAGAACTTTCACATTTATGAATTGCTCCTGCCTCACCCCCAAAAGGGACCTGTGCACATTGCTCTCAGAGTAACCAAAAGTGCACAGATTACAGAGCAGGATCTATCAGTGTTAGCCCCAGATCCTGCCTGCTGCTTCTGAAATACTGGACCATAATCATTTCTGCTTGAAGTATTCTGCAGTTTTCGTAACTCCCATATCTCCTCATGCACATAAAACTAACCTGCTTGGCAAACGGAGTCTTCGCTCGAAAGCACTTCTGTCTCCAGCATGGTAGGGGGAAAAGACTCTTTATCCTGAAAAAGGATGGAAGAGTGACCATAAGAAATGGAAATGGTAAGAAGGGATATCATAAAGAGGACTTCATTTTCTAGGCTTTCTTGGCCATCCTTAAAACTTCCCATTCCCCTCAAACACAACCCAGAGAGCTGTGTTTTTATTTGCACAAGTTCCCTTTTCTCAGACAGCTCCTGTGCTGACCCTGCTTCCCCGTTCTCACATCTCCTCAGCAGGGAGAGGAGCAGACGGGCACGGATAGCAACAGCCGGGCTACTTCCCTGCCGGAGCCAGCGGCCAGCCCAGGCAGTCACACAGAGGCAGGATCCTTGTTCCAAAAGCAGCTCCTCCTATAGGGCCAGGATCCCTCCAAGCATCCATGGAAAAGCCCACATGCGCCCGGGGACGCCAGGGAGCGCAGATCCCCGCAGCACAGAGCAGTGGGTTCCCTGCAGCGGCTGTCGCGGAGCTGCCGGCCCTCAGGCCACCTCTGCTGCTCCCTTCACCTCAGGCAAGTTCAGAGCGACTGGGCCCACATCGCGCTCACCTGCCCAGATTATTTCTGGGTTCTACTAAAACAGCACTGACAGTATCAAAACTAGGAAGGCAGCGCTGTTATGTACTTCAGGATATTACTGGTATTCCACAGGGCTGGGACTTCTCATCCAGCCCCACTGCAGGAATTCAGGGCGATCGGAGCAGTGAGCCTGTGATCCAGGCTGGCATCAGGAGGCTCTAGCAGTATGGCTGCTGCGAGATACTGCAAATAAGGAGCTTGTCCTATAGTCGAATCACTTGTCCCGAGTGTCTGAGCATAGGAAGCAACTCCCAGCACCACAGTGAGGTCTTCAGAGGGCTACAGCAGATACCCAGCAAGTGGCGTTTCCAAAGAGCAAGTGTCCCAAACCCTTGTTTTCTGCGACTGCTCTCGGTAGCACAGTACCATTCCACTGGGATTGGACTGCGCAAGGGAAAACTTCTGTGTACAGATGCTCAGCAGGCAAGACATCTGCAAGCCGTATGAACGCTACAGTCGTTGGAGCAGAAACACAAACGTAGGAATTTCCAAAGGAAGACACCAGCAGTAATACGATAAAGATCTTCATTATTTTTCCTTGACATTTTCATGACAGAATTCATGTAGAACACCATAAAAGCATAAGGCATGTTTACTGGATGTTTTATAGTTCAATAAAACATAAATAAACAGCTTTTAGATCAAAGCCACATAAATAAGAGAAACACTGTAGCTTCTGAGACCAAGCTAATGTATCGCATAATCTTAAATTGAAATAAATACTGTCACTCCAGCTCTGCTCTGGAGCAACCCCATCTTAAAGGCATAGATGCCTACCTTCAATCTGCCTTCTGATTTTGTATGCATTTTAACAAACTAGCACAGCTGAGGTATTTTGTTTTCCCTGGAAATCCTTTGTGATGAGATTTTGGGCTCTCTAACTGAACTGATGAGGGCAGGAGTGGGCAGCAGCGTCGCCAGCAGAGCCGGGGCTGTCCACGCAGTGCCCACCTGCACGCACGTTCTGCGACCTCGGGAGCTTGGCCTGGGTCTCATGATCAGGCAGCAGGCGGGGCAGAGTTTTAAGCATTACAGATGATCACGCCTCAGTCTGCTTCCTGCATTTTATACTGTGTTCTCTGCACGGCTGGGGCTTTTACAGTTATTTTTGGTCCCATATCTCCTAATATGGGGTGGGAGCTAGAAATACCGCTCAGAGTTCATCTCGGTGTACATTTACTTATCTAATGCCGGGAGGCCACTGGCCACTCCTAAAAATAGTTGTGTGTCCATCACCAGTTGGACGGAGCGAAGCAGAGCTGAACGTGCGCGTGGCCGGTGTTATCCCAGCGTGGGCAGCGCGGGCAGCGTGGGGCCGGTTCTGCCAGAGCAGCCCTCCAGCCCCTGGCCCTGGGATGCCGCAGGGATGGTGGCAGAGAGGATCTTCAGCAGCACCCGCTCAGGAGGCTCCTGCCGGGAAAGCAGAGTTTCCACAGCCGGCGACGAAAGGGAATTCGTGGGAAGGCAGCAGGTAGCCCCAGTGCCCCACGGGGCTCTCAGAGGGTTTCTGCTCTGCTGCTACGCCAAGTTGGGCTGCCCATGGGCCACGCTCAGGGACCCTCCGCTGCTCCCCAGCCCAACAGAGCTCTTTGCTGAAGGCTCCTGCTGGCCCTGGGTGCCCTCCTGCTTTTCCACGGCCCACAAGGCAACAGCTCCAACCATTGCCCACTAATTGGAACACGTCGGTGGCTGAGCACCAACCCTTGCTGCAATCCAGGGGGCTCTTCCACACTCAAGGATTCCCAGGTCCCGCGTGCTCAAGTGCACAAATGGAAACAACATTCTCCTGCCTGCCTTTGTGGTGACAGTGCCCAGCACCTGAAGGCCGGGCTGTGCTTTCTCCGCCTCACACATCATCACCCTCAGCCTGAATTAACTGGCAAGGCTGGTGATGATGCGTGAGGCCAAACAGAATCCAGTCGGAGCTGCCAGGGATGCCTTAGCGCTGCCGTGCTGACAAGGCTGGAAAAACCTGCAAGCAGATCATAGAAAGCTGCATCCTAAATCACTCGCGTGAGTCCGAGCTGCAAGACCGAGACAGAACTGCCGGGCAGCGCCAGCGTGGAGCCAGGGCAGGGATCCCGGCTGCGCTCAGAAGGGGTGAGGGAAGGGCCGGCCCCAGCTTGGCCGTCGGCATCACGTTCCCGCTGCCCCGCTCCGCGCTGGCAGCTGCCTGCAGGACGGTACAGAGAGTGGTGGCACCAGGAGGATCATCAGCACTGCCGACCCTCCGTCTGAAAGCGCCCTGCCCCAACACACTCACAGGGCCCCCTGCTCTCCCTGGGCAGCACTGAGGTCTCTCCAAGCAAGGAGAGGCAGGATGAGAAGGAGAAGCCACCCGGCTGGTCGCCCACGCGCCCAGGAGAGGCTCCTCCACCGCGGCCCAAGCAGGATCTGCCCCCTGCACTGCCGCCCCGCACAACCCACTCGGCCCTGCGCACACACTGCCCTGCGTAACTTTATACCAAATGTGCTCGTCTAAAAATACCTCACTTCTGTGTTTTTTGACCATATGCCCAGGACCATGAAAAATTTTCCGTAGGAAAAAAAAAAAAAAAACACAAAAAACCCTTAAACCCGTAACATCTTGGAATGATTTGACCACTTTCTTCTTAGGACATTCTCTCCTTTTTATAACTTCATGGAGTTTCTCCTGAAATTAAAACACCAATTTGGCCTAGCATGAGGAGTGTTCATTCTTCCAAACCATAAAGATCTGAGACTATAAACTGTTGTTTCTTAAATGTTTCACGGCAGAAGGCATTCAAAGCATAACATTAACACAAAGTTTTTCTGTAAAACAATCTGGGAAGTGTAATCTCTATAAGAGGTTTTTTATGCACCATGGCTAATTGTTCCTGACAATATGATTTTGCATCAGGCGCTTTTTGTAAATTCAACACCACTCAAACTTTATAGCAGGTAATATTCCTTACAACTGCTACAATCCTGCCTGCCTCTAAATTACTGTTGCGGAATGATGTTAACTTTTTCTTTTAGCTACAAAATATCGAGACCAAATTCTCTCCTCTCTTGCTGCTTCTCCCATTATACACAGCAGTCTATGAAATGCTTCCACAGCAGAATTCAGCCCTGAGCCAGAATAAGCTTTTTACACATGTTTTCTACACATCAAAGAGCACGGTGTGTTCCAGCGGGCCAAGGTCTTGTGTTCTCGCTGCTGCTGCTGCTGCACTCGCGTGATCTGAGCAGCCTTGTGGTCTTCTTGCAAGGGAAGGATGGAGGAGGATGGAGATTTCTTGCACATCCTGGATGGATTTCTTGCTTTGAGACTAGGGAGTAAGGCCTAAACATGCAACTCCTAAAAACTTAAATTCTGAAAGCATTTTTAATGGCTACGTTTAAAATGTGCAGAGCCTGTGGAGCCTGACTCAGGATTACTTCATGCTCGCTTTCAGCTACACTAAGCTCAGGATGTCAGTGTGAATCATGTCAACAATTTTTCTAAGTAGCTACCACTGTGCATTCTGTCCGAGAAGCAAAATTCCCATTTGGAGCCGGGCTGGGCAGCTGGGGACGTGTCCTCGGAGCGCTGCGTTCTGCAGAGCTGCCCTGCGGCCCAGGCTCCTGTGCCCACAGGCCGCTCCTGCCCGATAAGCTGCTCCCCTGGCTGGACGTTCCCTGGCACCTCTGCCCGCTGCGGAAGAGGCTCCCCATCCCGAGCGAGGCGCCCAGGCCAGGCAGGGGACTCCCCTGGGCCTCCCTCGGACGCTGCCCGCCTCTGTTTAACACCCCAACCGCAGCCAGGCCTCCGAGGGCAAAACTAGCTCCAGTAAAAAGCCCACAAGGCCGGTTTTACCGGGAGGATTTGCTGCTGGTGCTCGCTCATCAGCACGAGCTTCCTGTACTCTACTGTTTGTCACAACATGACTGGTTTTGGAACCATTAAAAAATGAAATCCAAACTACTAGATTGTGCTTTAGGTGGATTTAAAATGCTGCCCTGAGGAAACTGGTCCTACTGTGTCAATAACCCCATGAGGAGGAGAGGCCGCACGCTGTCCCGAGGGCGGCGGGTCCCGGCGGTGCACACGGCTGCTCCGCAGCTGCTTCTCTCGGGAACACCCCAGCTTTCAAAAGCAGAACACCTGTGCACGGCACAGCCTCCACTCTCACAGTATTTCAAGCCGTTCTGCTTTTGCAAGAAGCCCACTATGGAAACGCGCACAGCTGTAAAATCCACCCACGCAGGTCTCCAAGTCCCCAGAAATGGACTATAAAAATGTGAGTGATACGGGATTGTTTCACTGTACCACGAGAAGAGCTTAGTTTTGTGTAAGATGTCAGATGGAGTTCTTGACCACACATGCTCGTTAAAGTTCCCATGGCACCCTCCTGCTGCAGAGGTATTAGAGACATTCTCCAACTTGAGAAATTCCAGAAGCCTGAATTCCTGCTGAAGTTTCATTTGAACATAACAGTTTACGCTCGCCTGTGCTGTGTGAAACAGCTGCCATTTTGGGGGCAGAAACGTTTTAATTTCTGTGGAGGCTGCAATATCTCCTCTTTGGGAAAGCAGATTTCAAAGAAGTGGATGAACATCCTGGCATAAGATGTTAATGAATAAATGAGTCATTTAGTTTCCAATGAGTGAAAACAAAAGCCTATTTCCAGACGATGTTCCTATGAGAAGGCTGCACTGTAACTGGAATCATTTGCCCTCGTAGAATCTTCCTACAAGCCCACGAGATTCCAAGATGCACAAAGGTCTCAGCATGCAATAGAGGGATTTCTGCATTCAAGGCACACGCAGCTAT
This sequence comes from Crypturellus undulatus, assembly GCA_013389825.1. Taxonomy (NCBI): domain Eukaryota; kingdom Metazoa; phylum Chordata; class Aves; order Tinamiformes; family Tinamidae; genus Crypturellus; species Crypturellus undulatus. The sequence goes on from VWPW01025350.1 coordinate 50,591, forward strand.
AGCAGCTCTGCACGTTACTGTAGTAAGTCTTTGGTGTAGAAAAAAAAAGAATCCACCCCTTGTGTTGCCTTCTCTTTCATACCCCCACTCTGCCCCAGCAGGAGTGCATTAATATACCTACACCATCCTTCATAATTAGAGTAAGGGTAATAAATCTGATACATAAAGCACAGTCACTTTATGAGTATTTCTTACAAGAAATTCTTTAAACCCACAAAATTTAATCTGGAAAAGGTTGGTCCTTCACTTGCAAAATCTCCATATTGCATCACTAGAGGACAGGGTGGGCTAGGACAAGGAGATTCTTTCTCCTCCTCTAAAGATATTGGGTTTCTTAATATGAAGCCTCTTTAATTACTGCCATACTATTCCCCTTAGACTTTACTCTGATCTACATCCTATAGGTGAACTTATTCAGAAAATGGGACTTTGGCCCAGCCTTCTTTGCCTGAATTGCTAGAGTAGTGTATTAGCTCTGAATCATGTGCATACACACACACGTGAGAGAACGCCTCTCCTTCAACTCACTATAGCTTATAAAATATGGCTTATAAAACCTTTATGGAGCCTGTTCCTCCGCAGGGCTCATTCCACAGCAGAGTACGCAAAGCCAGCGCGTTTACAGCGTGGCAGAGGAAGGGCTCGGTCTGCGCACAGCGAGGACCCCGAGCAGAGCACGCAGCCCTGAGCGGGTTGTTTCAGGGGCAGCGAACGAGCAAACGCCTCGAGTGAGCGGACAGACAAGAACACACGGCCCTTCCTGCCAGGAGTATCTCCCATCCGAGTCCTTCCTACCAGGAGTATCCCTCGCCGCGCAGTAGGACCTGTCTGTGTGTGTGCAATCCCCTCCCTTCAGCCCTTCCTGACAAGCACTGCCACCATTTGGAGGACAGTCTCTCCCTTCTCCAGGTTTCTGAAGGACCCATCACAGTGGGAACATACACGATTCTTTGACAGTACTAGACCAAATTAGATCAATGATGGTAAATAATGCTAATAATAAAATAGAGAACTGCATGCTGTATATAGCATTATCCTTATCATTCCTAAACCGGATTTTCATAGGTGGTCTGGATTAGTTCCCACTCTGGTTTATTTTCCATTTCTTCTGCAAGTAGGTTTTCTTGGTGCACAGCTGAATTATTCATTATCTTTCTTTTTTTCCTAGGATGGAGAAGTTTCTAAAAGGTTTCATTCTTGTATAAAGCAATTTCATGTTTGAGTATTAATTTTTAAAATATGCTGTAAGTCTACAGTTGTTTGCAGTACATTACAGTTGTTTGCCCAGTGTTTTTTCAAATTTCTCTCTAAAGCTTGCAAGTGTTAATGCGTGCACAAACCTATATAACCAAACAGATGTACACTTATCTGGCCCTGATGCTCCCAATCAGGCACTTGCTCCTCTGCCTGTCTACATCCTCGCTGACAGAAGGACTAACTCGTGATTCAAGCCCTCAACTTGCCACACGTTTACATCCATCCTTGTCCAGAAGCCCCTCCCGCTTCGTCCTCACATGAAGCCCTGGTTAATCCTAGGCCTGGAAATGATTCCCTTTCAGTTAAGGGATCAGAACTTATCCAGCACCTCCAATAACGTCAGCCAAGAACCCCAGCGCTTGCTGCAGGGAATCACTGCAATTCATACAGTGCAGTAACAGCCACAAGGAAGGAAATTTCTTCAGCCTTGTGCTCGGGCAGCAACCTGCATCTCCTTGTGCGCAGGGAACCTCCTGCATCTCCTTGTGCGCAGGGAACCTCCTGCATCTCGTGTGCAGGGAACAACCTGCATCTCCTTGTGCGCAGGGAACCTCCTGCATCTCCTTGTGCGCAGGGAACCTCCTGCATCTCGTGTGCAGGGAACAACCTGCATCTCCTTGTGCACAGGGAACCTCCTGCATCTCCTTGTGCGCAGGCAACAGGCTGCATCCCCCGTGTGCTCACGCTGCTCTGCATGCCCACCCCAGCTGGGAACTGGACCAAGGGTTTGAGCAGCTCCATGAGGTCACTGCAACTCCAGAAAGCTGTAAAAGCAGCCTGGGTTGACGGTTCAAACAACCGCAGGTCTTTTTCTTTATAGAACAGATATAAACCTATGAAATTATTATAATAATATCATCATTTATTTCAACAGGACTGAAGCAAAAAAGCTTTATGATGGTGTTTTATGTGCAACATATGCACTATAAATATTTCAATAAAATATGAAACTGGCAAACAGAAATCAAAAGTCAAGAAAAAAAAACAGTTAAACAAGCCTTAAACTTTAAGCGACAGAATAGTGAATAATGAGACTTTGCCAAACGTGGCACCAGGTCTTTCTGCCAGTGTTTCCAGATGCTTCCAAACCCAGAGGAACAGGCCCAGGTAGCCCTGCAGAAAGTCCCTTGGCCCCTCCATCCCAGGAAAACCTCGTCTTGTCTCCTGCACCGCGACCTCTGCGAGCAGGGCCGTCCGCAGGCAGGGCCAGGCCTCAGCGTGGCACATGCTGCCAACACCAGTGGTAAGCAGCAGGTCTGCACAAAAAGGAGCGAAGAAAACGTTAGCATGTAGGAATGGAAAAGTCTTGGGGGAGCAGGTTGCACCCGGATTTCCTGAGATCCATTCCAGATCTTTTGAGTTATTTTCTGGTTCATCTGCAGCTTCTGCAGCTTGGATGACTTCTGCTAAGTTTACTTCAAAGCTGAGCTGCCCATAATACCTGTTACAATGCTGAAAGAAATACTCGGCCTCTGTGGTGTGTGTTAGCCAAAAAAAAGAACAAAACCACAGTTCTCTGTACCTCTGTTGCTCTCTCTCTCTCTCTTGCTCTTTCCATGCTTGAAAAACAATTAAAGGAGTCATAATTACTGATCTCTTCTAGCTTTAAAAAAGAAAGAAGCATGAAAAGAAGCTGGATATCTTTTGCTGGTCCCACCTAACAAGACTCGGGTACCAAGGCCCAGACCCGGGCGTTCCGAATAGTCTGGCGGAGGGGACAGCCTGGCTGCCCGAAAGCAGCAGGCAGCGTCTGCACCAGCGAACGCCCTCGCCACAAACCCGCTGCCAGGCCAACCCTGGCAGGACACCTTCCCCGAGAGAACCTGTCAGATCGGTTTGTCTACAGATACGTTCACACTTGGAAATATCTCCCTTCTGTGAACACCAATCCATTAAACATGCATTTCTCTGTTTTCCTTGTCTCGCTCTCTGTACATAAAATAAATTCTGTTCTTTGTTCACAGCAAATGCCTCTTCCATGTTTTTGCATGTTTTAAATATTGACGCATATGGAAGAAGCTGTAAAAACATCGTACAGCTTATTTATTATTTAGCATACATCCTTTTCCGTCCAGAATGCCAAAATAAAACACAAGTTTGTCTTTTTTTTCCCCCACTTTCTAGGTATTTCATTTCTATTTGTCTGCTCATTAAAGTTTAAAAACTGCTTTGTTTCTTCACGGTTGGGATTTCTATGTCTTTCTGTCAGGGACTATATTTGTACTTGCTGTCACGATGGCAGAGGTGGGGGAGAGCAGCCCCAGGAACTCCTGGCTTGTCCCACAGGAGCCAGTGGCTGCCCCAGACCGGCCACGCTGGGGTGGCGGCTGCAGGGGCTCAGCCCTCAACACGCTGACACAAACTAACCCCGGCCTCTGACGAGCTCCCAGTTCAGCTCGGCAGCCTGCAGCTATTAGAGGGTAAGCAGAAGGGCATTTTACTGCTGACAATAAAAATCTCTGGAGGAAATATTGCCACATGTCAATCTTTCCACTATAAAGAGTCCCTTGATTCAGAGATTTTGAGGCTAGCTCAGAAAGATGACTTAGGATGACCTCTTGCACAGCACACACCAAAGAACCTCGTGCAGTAATTTTTACATCAAATCCATAACAACTTTTTGGGCTGCAGCATCTCTTTTGGAATGAGACATCAACCTTGAGCTCAAGGCTGCAAGAACAAGAGTGTTCGCCCTGTCCCGCAGGAGGTTGTACAGCAAGTACAAATATCTTCAGTCTTAGATGTGCGCACTCTGATTTCAGTCACTTTTGCACCACCATAAGATTCTGCAAGTATTTGTTCATTCCAGGAATTACTTGCACAGAAAAGCCCTGTGCACTTGGAGCTGAATCTGGCATCAGATTGCAGTCCTTAATTTTTTCAAGTGTTCACTCTGTAGCAACAACCTATTAACCTACAGAACTGTGCGGCAAGTCGGATCGGTGCCACCACAGCGGTGCCGCAGAGGCAGCGCTCGGCACATCTGTCCAACAGAGGCAGCGCTGCGAGCCCCCCAGTGCCCCGGCACCAGCTCTGACCTGAGGGGACCACCCGTGGGAGCAGCGCGGGCTCTGGCTCCGTGGCACGGGCCCAGCTCGCCCAGTGCTGACACGGCGAGCAGCGCTGCCAGATGGTAAGGTCATTGCAGCAACTTGGGCATCCTTCCATCAGGAACTGGATCAAAACCAAGAACTCTTTTCATATAGGTCACTTAACAGACATAACTACCAACCTGGTCTGGATTCAAATGACTGGCCCAGTGTGAAAGACTGAGATCTTGTAACTGGTGCCATAAAAAAGTGACTAGTTTTTAAAAGAAGTTCATTGCTCCTGGAATGAGATGGTTACAAGCACCTTCCACGTGACAGGGTTTAGCACTCCAGTGTGATGTAGTGAAAGGTATTTCAGAAAATGATAGGCAATACAGCCAGGTTTTAGCATATTTATATGCTATTTTATAACACAGAAGGCAAACACTTAGGGTCACTGAGACATTAATGGCCTGGAGCATCTGTCACATGAGAGAAGACTGAGTGAGCTGCGACTGCTCAGCTGGAGGAGAACACCAAAGGGGGATCTAATGAATGTGCACGAGGAGCCGGGGAGGCTGTAGAGAAGACCGAGTCTGACTCGTCTCTGTGACACCCAGAGACAAGAGGCAATGGAAACATACGGAAACCCAGGAAATCCCATCCGAACCAGAGAAAACGCCATCCTCTGCAAGGAGGCTGAGCCCTGAAAGAGGTTGCTCCGAGCGGTGCTGGCATCTCCATCACTGCAGATGCTCAGCAGACAGGGCTCCGGGCAGCCTGCTCCAGTATTAAAACCACTCCAAGCCTACCTGCCCTCCTGCAAGGTGCTATCCTTCCTTCCCACGTCCTTGGTACAAAGGAATGCTGCCACGCAGGGCACTTCAGCTGTGCGGATACCAAAACAGCCTGAGAGAATTAACGCAAGTTCCCTCACACACAGCCCAGGCCTGGCCTTGCCATGGGCTAAAGAAGGAGCTGTCTGACTTCGCTGGCTTGAGGAGTGCCAGTACTAAACCCCCTGCACAAGGCAGAACGTCCCTGCAGCTCCATCCCGTGTCCACGGAACACAGCCTTTTCTGGGGAGTTGTTTCTCACTTTGTAATTTGTGCGCTAGGGAATAAAGAACCTTTCGAGACTCTCACATCAACGTGTCCTTCCCAAACCATGGCAGAATGCTTTACAGTGTCAAATATTAACTAGCAATCATGTCAGTGGCCACCTAGGGTCACAGAGCTATATATTTAACTAATGTCCCGGGTAATGTAAAAGGCAGGATGTCAGGAACTCCAGGTACTGCTGCCACTGCTGGCCGTGACCTCCCGCAGCCTCCTCAGAGCCGGGCACGCGCCGGGCTCCTCCGCGGGCAGAAAGGTCCTTCCTGCAGCGCCTGGGAGCGCGTTACCCACCCACTGCTGCGCACGCACGGCCCGTGCTCGGGGAAGAGGTGGCACCAGCGAGGCCTCCCCGTCCCTCCAGCCCCAGAGCACAGGCTGCGCTGGAGGCTCCTTGGGGCAGGGATCGGTTCCACTTAGGAGCGCACGTTGCTCATTGTAGCAATAATGAAGTTACAGCTCGCAGTGCAAAGCAGTGGAATGTTGCAGTGTGTGCACGTGTTTGTGTGCACACGTGTGCACGAGTGTGTGCATGTGAGTGCGTTTCAGCATTAAATCCTGCAAAGGAAAAGAAGGATGGGGTAATTCTAGAATACAGAGAGAACAGAAAAACAGAAAGAACAGGATTCTGGAACATTTCAGTATCCTGTTGACTCACAAGATTGGAGCAGACAGGTACAGCCCAAAGACAGCATGATCTAAATGTGGGCCAAGCTCTAACACACAGCAGGAATGTCTAATTTTAGTCTGTCCAGTTTTGGCAATGTCACCTTTAATTGCATGGCTCATTTGAATTGTAAAGCACCTTTGAATGCTAACTAGTAAAAGGAAATAGGCCATATTTTCTAGCATAATAGTCATATTCAATTGTAACTGAAATAAAATTGGTCTTAAACAAGTCGCATACATTGGGCCTTGGATTCTCAGAGAAAAGCCGGTCTGCAGACACGCATACAGGCGCCTGGCCTCTGACCGGGGCCCATTGCGCCGCGGCACGGTCACCCCTGCAAATTTCCTGGGTGACCCACACACTCGCGTGGATTTTTCCAGCTAACAAGTTGCAGACTTCTTCATCTCAGTGGTTGCAAGGAGATGAGTGTCAGATCACAGGAGCTACAATGCTCTAATCAGCCTAAGGAGCAGGAGTGCCAGTCAGATCTCACCTGCTCCAGCATCCACACAGCATGCAGGGCTTTGCCAGGCATAGGGCTTGGGAAATGGCCATGTTTGCAGTCACCAGTGTTCATTAGAACTCTAATTTTCAAAAATCAAAGGCCTCACTATGTATGCAAACAGGTTGCACTGCTGAAAATCTCCATACTCAACAAAAACTACTTACTAACCAGATTATTGTGCTGGTTTAGGATCTGAATAAAGTGTTTTGGGGGAAGGGAAGCTTTTCTGAAAATCTAGGCTGAAGCTAACAGGCATTTTGTCATCAGCCTCAGTAAGAGAGGATTTTATCTCACATTGAGCGCACGGAGCACTTTTCAAAATTTGTCATTTACTGAATGAAGCCCAAGTAGGCCCCTGGTGAAATCACTGAATATGCATGAGAACACTTTCACAGCAAACAGCTCATGGTCAGCATAGGAAGGAAAAATATCGGGAAGTACATTTAAATAATTACTGCATTTGGGAAATAATTAGCCATCCTCCCGGAAGCACAGATGTGAGGACGAGACCACTCGGTTGTGACTTGCAGCTCTCATTAGACAGCAGCGCATTCAGCGCAGGTTCCCCCAGCACCCGGCTCCGCGCAGGAAGGGCTGCAATCGCAGAGCCGCAATTGCAGGGAAAGTGCCGTGTGGTTTCTGCAAGAGCAAAACCCTGCTGCGCCGGTGATGGAGGCGAATATTTAAGGGCTTTGCCACTAGCATAACCTGTGCTGCCACCTGAAACACACTTCACAGAGAGTGCTTTTTGGTTGCTCCTGATTGTGCTGCGCACACAAACCAGCACTTCCTCACAGAGAAATAGCTCTCTGCCTCCCTCTAGAGAGATTGCAGGCTACGCACAAGTGCAAAACTGATGTCTGTAAAACGGATGCTTTTGCCATGGTGCAGTCAATGGGCTTTTAAACTTGCTTTAGGTCTCTCTCAAATTTTTTTAAACCACCAAAAACTTATAGTTTTTTTAATCCATCAGATGAGTTCCTCTCGTATCTGGTGCCTCTCCGCAGGGCACAGTGGGCACACTGCGCGCTGCAGGAAGGCCGGAGGCTTCGGAGCAGGGCAGGGGTGAGGAGCGCCCCGTGCCAGCTCCTCCCCGGCCCTGCCTGGTGCCTCCGCAGCGCTCTGCAGCGCTCCTCGCGCCGCGGGACACGCGCGGCGGCCCCAGCACAGGGCTCCGCTGTCCCTGGGTCACAGGGCTCCCCTGCCTGGGAGTCCCAGCCGCATCTGGGGTGCGCTCCCACGCGGACGTCACCGTGCAGGTTTCAAGCACCGGCTGTCACCCTCCCTGCCGCTGGCACATGATCTTTACAGCAACGTCCACGGAAAGGGAGCCCGAGGGGCAGGTCAGCACAAAGGCCTGCACACGGCAGCACTTCTGGAGTGCGCCCTGCTGCCAGCGAGGCCTCCAGTGAAAACGCAAGTGACACCCTGCCAAGCTACTGCTGTTTTTCAGGCTGTAAACTGTGTATTACAGCCAGGGTTCTTGTGCATTTGAAAGGAGACTAAACACTTTCTGGAACTAATTTTGTTGCCCCCAAAGCTCCCCAGACTAACGACTTTATTTCACATGTTGGAAACTGAATGTCTTAAAGTTTGTAGCAGAAATAACACAAAAAAGGGGAGAACCTGTGGCAGCAACGATGCACTGGGAAAACGTAACTGTCACCTGCCAGGGCTTTTCTGAACATCTTATAAGAAACATGCACATCTTTAATGTCCTTCTAATTAGAAATAATCATTCCAATCATTTTGATAAATAATGCATGGTGCAGAGCTCACTTAAGAATTTTTGTTTTGTTTTGGATATCTTTAATCCTTGAAGTCTTCTCTCAAGACACCAACATTACATTTATCCACAATGTAACTTGTCACTTCTTTTCTGAGATGTCCAAAACTTGATACAATATCTTAGGTGGACTAAATTTGATTCTTTCCCCTTAAGCCTAATGAGTCATTAAAAAAAGGCAAGTGGGAAATAGCTAGGCAATTAAAATACAGAATACAGAGGGAAAAATTAAAGTAATGCATCCTTAGACTGTAATTTAGAGAATTTATTAGTCATAAAACCTTAATGACTTATTCTTGTGACAAAACTTGTAATAAGAAGGAAAAAAATGATAAAAATACTGAATAAATTTATATGATAGAGATTGTAACAAGTATAGGAAATGTCAGAACCTTCTTTGGATGGATTTGGCTTCATAATTACAAGCATATGGACATCTTTTAATGCTGTTGTTTGGATAATTTATTGTTAATTTTGTCCTGGGAACCTTTTCACTGAAACTACTTGCATTTTATCTTTCAAAAATAAACCCATCTCTCGTCTTCTGTGAAACAAGCTGCAGGGAGTGGTGCAAAAGAAGTTCCGTAAGAAAAGCAGAACCCAAAGAAATGAGCGGGGTGTTGGCTGCAGAGAAACCGCTGCCTGCGGAGGCGGCTTGCAGGGGGCTGCAGTGGGGTCACTCATGTGCAGGTCTGCAATGGGATTAACCAGGCGCTGGTCTGCAAAGGGGTCACCCGTGTGCGGGTCTGCAATGGGGTTACCGTGTGCGTGGCACCGGTGCAGCATGCAGCACCTCCCTGCAGGAGAGAAGGGCACTGGGCGGACGCATCCACAAAGGCACATGTGGAGACAGCTGATGCGAGCCACTATGGGAATAAAAAAGTGAGGTTCATGCTGCAAACTCCTGTTCCTGGGGAGCAGCAAGGGCTGCAGGATGGGCCCCGAGAGCCAGAGACGCCTCCGCCCGCGTCCTGGCTCCACATGCCCCTGTCACAGTGCCTGCTGCCTGCAGGACTCGCTGCTCCTGGAAAGGCCTCACAATTCCCAGGTTTACTGCGACGGGGCGGCGGCAGCACCCACCACAGCGTGGGGTTTGTGCTACAGTCTGAAATCGAAGGAGGCTGCCGGGGCAGGAAGGGTGGGCACTGCCCTCAGGAGGCCTCGCGGGGCCTCCACAGTAGCAGGGGTTACTCCAGCTGGAACACCGCAGGAAGCGGAAAAAGAAAGATTTGAATTAGACTCCATGGATCACATTTCAGAACTAGAAACTGGATCCCCCTGAAATCCCACCTGCAAACAAACCCCAAGCACGAGCACTGCTGGGACCAACATTTAACGGATTACTGCAACCTAAGCTACTATCCTCTCTGCTCTTCCCCACCATCACTTTGCCTCATGTGCCTCTCCCCAGGAGACCGGGTCCATGTCTGATCCACGCTTTAGTATGGAAAAGTCCCCAGGCAAACGAAGCCCAGCGTGCTGGCGAGCGGGCGGGCAGCAGGGTGCGCGCAGGGACACGCTGCCGCTCCGCCACCCAAGTGACAGCGCTTCTCCCCTGCATACATCAGGGCTCATTTAACTCCCCAAGCAGCTAGTGTCCTGACAGGCGGGCGAGTAACACCTATGTGTTACGTGATGTGTTCAGTGGGTATCTGTGAGCTGCTGGGGAGCTGGGGTCCTCCCAGAACCATATGATCCATGCCAGAAATAAACCGCCGTTGGAAGAGAGGGCTCTGATAGGCACAATCTGTTAGCAGAAAATTGAACTGTCACCCTTGTATGTCATGTTCATTTGGCTGATTAAGGAGATATTAATCTACTGTCATTGTTACGGTAGCTGTCATCCTGGAAAAAACAAGGATATGCAGACAGCTTTTCCAGATATACACACACCGAGACGGGAAGCAGAGGTGCGCAGAATACCAATGAATCGCTAATCTGCTGGAAATATTGAACCAACCAGAATTGATTACAGATATACGGATAGAGCAAACAATAGGTCACACTTCAGGTAATGCACTGTTTCGGCTGGTATTGACTCCCCTCAAAGGCACTGAGATGAATTCTGTGCCATCATGTTTTGCCTTTCCCGAACACAAACATACTCAGTCGTCTGTAAAACGGGCAGGCTGAGGTGTAACTTCCATGGAGCTGACTGTTCCAACACCATGAATCACACTCTCCCACGTCAATATAAAATATTGCCTTTGTCACTATCCTTGGGAAGGGAATGGAGAAGCATCATTTCTTCTGGTGAGCGGCTCAGAAGCAGGAAGCTTCTAAAATGGGCAACAGGGTTTGTGCAGAATCCCTTTCTGTTCCTCTCATGCCAGGACCTGTTTCTGAAAAGTGTAGCACTGAACGCACACAAAACATACCCAGAGCAAACTTCAGAGCCACTCAGCATTACAGAAAAAAAAATTCTGCTTGTCTGTCAGTCCTCGTTGCTCCTTTACCTCCTTCTGCCTTTCCCGCCGCTTGTCTGTGTCAACAACTGCTCTGTCCTGCTCTCACCACCGTCCTCTCTACTGGATCTGCAAAAGGATCAGCGCTGCCCGGTCAGGGGCGCGGAGGCAGGGGGACTGTCAGCAACATCAGCACCCTGGAGGACGCTGAAGGAAGGGCTCTGCTCACACTGCAGGACCGGCTGCCTGGACACCTCCAGTTAGAGGACCAGCTGCAGCCAGGAGAGCTAGGCCGCTGTTTTGGCAGTAAAGGCTACAGTCCATAAAACCTGAAGATGCCGCCTCAGCTGAAAACAAACCAAAACAGAAAAGCAATGCCCTGAATGTGGCCTAAGGATTATGCATCCTTAGGGCAGTGTCCTGACTCACAGGAGTGCACAGGTACCTAGAGTGACAGTTCGCTGCAGCCCTGACCGGGCGTAATGATCTTGTACGGGAGCAGACTGGGGGCTGCTACAGTCAGATCCAGCTCCCACCGTCTTCCACTCGGAAACTCCAAGCGTTGCAGTTAAACTATGTGCAGTTCACAGGCACCCAGGGCAAGGCGGGTCTGCAGAGCCCTTTAATAAGGGGCAGATTCGCCTACACTTTTCTTTAGGAGCACAGTCACCATTAGACTGTACACACAAAACCCTGACTGCCTGGGCTTTTGCATATTTTCTGTGCAGAAACATCTATACAACCCCAAAATGTCAAGAATACATCATTAAAAATGAGCTAGTAGTTCTACTTTTTTTAGATGAGAAAATGTACACTGAAGTCTTCTACCTCTCTTACTTCTGCTACAGTCTGCACAGTTTATGTTTGAATCAATAACTATTTTCATATGGGGAGTTTAGAAAAGTTTGATTCAAATTCCTTTGACACAATTCCATCAACATCCAGTTATAGAGCCATTCTGCATATGACTCATTAAATATTTAAAAGATTCCTATTATTGAATTAACTATTTATTGATTTATAATTTAAAAGATTTATGCTTGGCCATTAAAAAAAATTCCAAGCTGACTTTCACTTAAAGAGATGTCAGGTGCCATTTGCTGCTAGTGAATGTCTAATGTACCCTTTTCACCCCTGGAGTGAAGAAAGGACAATTACTCAAGGACCTCTGGTTCAATATTTATACTGTTTAGATGCTGAGGTCTGTGGTTGCTTTTTTTTCCCCCGGCATTAGGTCATGCTCAGCAGCATCTATCCATCCCACAAAATCTGAGCCTCTGTGGAAATGCACAGCTTGTAGTTTCTCTCCTGTTACATTTATTGATTTACATCCCAGATGAATTTTGCAACCTTTATGAGACTTGCTGATCGCAGTCCGGCTGTGGTGGCTCGCGCGGAGCCCAGCAGCAGCGCGGGGGCCTGCGCACGAAGGGCCCTTTGTAAATCCGGAATGGATAGAGCTGCTCGCCTGAACTGGACCACAGACACTCACATACACTCCAGGCAGTGCAACAGCAATTCCCATCTTTAAATTCCACATTGTCAGACTATGGTTGTGTTCCTTCTCTAAGGAGATGGAAAAAATATTAATATTTTGTCCCTATTTAGCACCTTCGATGTGAGGCCTGCAAGCTAACATTAATTATTTAAACTTAGAAGAGCCCCTGAGGGATGCCTATTATTATAATGCTCCTTGCCTATTATTATAATACTCCTTTTACAAATCAGTAAACTGATTCACAGGAAGGTTAAGTGACTTGCTGAAGGCCACACAAAGAGTCTCTGCCAGAGCCTGAAGTTGATCCCAGGGTTCCTAACTTTTGTTATCAAAAGGAAAAGCAGCAATCCCCCAAATGTTATTGTTAAAAGGGATAATGCAAAATAAATGCACTGTCTGCCCAACCTCTGCAAACTTGGGATATTTCCAAATGCAGACAGAAACACCACTTGGATCTCAAGGAAAAAAGAATGGGAGTGACTTTCTCCTGCAGCTAGGAAGGTTCTGCTTCAGATAATCATCTCTCACTGTTTGTTTTACTTTTGCCTTTGGGGACCTAAGTTTTAGTGATACACATTTTTCTACAACCCTTTCTTGGCTCTATATCAAAACCACATCGAGTAATTAGCACAGGTCTATCCAGCACAACCATAGCAGCCACGCACCTTACTGTGGAAACTGTTGCTTCAGTTCTCCAATCTGTAAATTATAAAGCAAGATTTGTACCAATCAAAAAAAGTGCTTGCTCCAAATAATAACTATTTCAGGAGTGCCATGTAGCTTTCCTAATGGAATTGCTGTGGGTTAGGGATTAAGGGATTATTAAAACAAATTTTGGAACATCAGACACAAAGCTGCAATAAAACGGAATAAAACTGACATAACAGGAAAAAAAAGAGTGTACTATGAATCCAGAGAAGAAGTGGCTGATTCTGCATTGATAGGGAAGAGCCTCCGCTCCGGATGCTGTTGATCCCGGCTGAGCAGAGGGCGGGCAGGCAGCCCTGCGATGAGCACAGGATGGCAGGGAGACGCGTCCCTCAGGCGACAGCCTGACAGACAGGCTCCGTATCAGCTATGTCACCTTTAATGGACTGGAAAGGGAAGAAGCCACAACAAGGGGACAGAACGAGAGTGTGGCTGTCTCTGCGGAGCGGGCCCCTTCCCGCAGGCAGGGAGAAGCCGCGCGCCTGTCAGCTCTCATCAGGCGCTGCGCTCTGCCAACCTGTTGGGCGCGCGGATGCCCCTGCGCTCTTGCCACCACCCGTGGCTCTCGCAGCTGATGCCACCCACAAGAGCAAGGGCTTCGTCCCGCCCGCAGGCTGCAGCGCTGCGGAGCCAGGAGGCAGGAGCCACCGCGCAACGTCAAGGGATGAGGCTCTGGATGCTGGGGCTGGCCTCTGGCAACATCCCTCACTGCAGAGAACCTGCATCTCAACAATACAGAGCCCAAAATGCTTATTCTGTAACTCTTGGCCAGGACAAAATGATTTGCCTCTTTTGAAAGTGTTTCAATATAAATCCTAGGTAGCCATCGTAGCAGCAAATGCAGTGTGTTATCCTAGGAGCCACTCCTGAATTTTATGATACAATCCTGCGCACTTGCTTCCACCCAGGCGATCGTCCAGAGCAGCCGGGAACACGTGTAAAGTGTAACGGTTACACTGCTTTGAGATTCAAGCAGCTCAGAATTACAGCATTGCTATGTAAATACACACGTACACGGAGAGGCAGACTGGAAAGGATACATACATGAATAGACTAATTTAAACGGAGTGGAGGCAAAATGAATTATTCACTACAGGTTTTTATCTGCATTATTCACAGGATGAATTGGAACACGATTACCCACTTGGTCAGTAGACCTCTGCCCAAAGTTTATGTGCTGGGCTTATTGAAGACACAGAAAAGGTTATTCCACAAATTGAGGTTCAGCCCAGCTCTGCGTTTAATAGTAATCACTGCACACCAAGATTAATAGAACATCATTCAGTGACTGAGAAAGCAAGTTATGATGAAGAAGCTGTTGAAACAGGAAACAGTTGATTTCCCAGGAGTCCCGTAAATCTGCCTCTGATGTCCTTTCAAATTCTCTGTTATTGCTGCAAAAATTTTAAACACCAGTAAGAGGGTGAAACAGCTGACATACTCATTTACCACGAGCAGGATTGTGTTGCGGGCCCTGCTTGCAAACGCGCTGCCGCGCTGCAGCAGACGCTGCGCTCGCCGCTGCCCGCCCGCGCGCCCGCCCGCATGCCCGCTGCGCTCCTCCCTGCAGCGTCACCCCTGAGGTCCCCAAACCATCACGCGCCCAGGACCCTGTGGGCACAGGAGGCTACGGGAGGCACTGCAGGCTACTCCTCCTTTTATACTACATTAAAGGTCTGGTCTGGTGCCCTTCTGGGTACGTGGTCAACTTTTAAACTGAGCCACCCAAGAAGATAAGGACATCTGAAAGAGATGCCACCTTCATCTACCTGCACAGTCACTAAAATGAGACCAGAAACAGGAGACAACTCCAGAAACAGTGAGTCTTCCTTCAAAAATTTACTGCTTCTCCACACGCTTTGCAATCCAGATTTAAGAACAACCGCAGCTGTCCTCAGAGCAGTAGCCCAACAAAAGCCTCAAGAAATTGCGCTTTTTTGCTGGTCAGACCCATATTCCCTCGGTGCAGGGAATCTGGGTTCAATTTGCAGCTCTCTCAGATGCACCAGCTCTCAGCAGTCAAGTTGCTCTCTTTGTACCACAGTTAACAACCTGACGATGGCTTGTGCACAGCTAGCAGGGCTGGCCGTGCAATCTGTTTAGACTGCAGGCTCACAGCACATAACTCTTTTCTACATTAAGAGTCTCTTGACAGAGATGTTTCACCATTAAAAAATGACAGTGTAGAGAGAAACTGATAACCGGCATGTGATCCTTGAAGAAGTCACCAAAACTGGAAGTTCCAACATCTGCACACAGACTTTGCTCGCTATGGTGCTGAGAAACCCATTTTTCAGAATCGTGACCATCCTGCAGATCACTTGCAGTATTTCTGCTTTTGAAAACAGTGCACTCTGCTGCTTTCAGCGGCAGAGTGAGGGAGTCAAAAGAGCTGCGTATCCAGCAGTAAACTCCCTTGCCATGCACCACACCGGTTAGCTTCCAAAGAGGATAACAAACATCTGCAGAATTTGTGGGCTTGGGGAAGAGACACTTTTGAGACCTGCTTTGATATTGAATGCTTTATATTCAGTAAATCCAAGTGAACAAGCAAAACGTTTTTGGCCTTTTCCCTTTTATTTTCTTTTGATGAAGATACCCTCAGTTCGCTCGGCGATCCCTCAGCATGGTAGGAATATCTGTCCTGGATGCAGTCGTTTCTGCCACTCGGCCAGACTCCATCCACAGTGCTGGAGTTTAAGAATGCAAAGCACATTTCAAGCAACAGGTCACATTTACCAAATCCTAGCCATGCATGACTCTGCGATGTGAACAGCTCATTCTTATGTTTCTTCATCACGGAGTTTTTCTTCCTGCTTTCTCAGCTGTACAGTGTCTCTGCTTTTTTCTTTTCTTTTCTTTTTTTTTTTTTTTTGGCTTGAGGTCTCTACCTAATTATCTGTAACCTTCTGTTCGAAGATCTCTGTCCTGGCCTGATAAAAACCAGTAACTTTGAAAACAAACTGGGTCTTAATTTTCCTTGACAGCCCTACTTTAAACATGTGGGCAAACCCCTGGCTTAATTAAATGCACATTCGTATTCCAAACAAATTAAGTACAATTAAGGACTCTGAGTTATGGGTATCTATCACTCGGCGATGTTTTTGTAAAAATTACCACATTTAGATCAAACGCAGAGGACCCTTTGCTTAATTGCTTCATTAGGGCCCGATGCAATAGGCTTCATAAATACAGGGTCTGATGTCTCTCTGGGAATTGCCCAAAAGACGGCTCTTAAAGTAATTGCTTCCACATTTCTGCCCGTGCAACGTTCATGTGCTCACTGATCAAAATGGGATGGCTCTCAGATGTGCAAGCAAATGCGAGTCCCCTCCTGTCTTCCAGCAGACGTTTGGCCCCTGGTTTTTACCTGTACACTTCTAGGAGCAGCTCTACAATTCCGCCAGAGAAAGGCAGTTTCAATGTGCTGGTGGCCCAACGCTTTCCTCATAAATTGCCTACAGATTGCAGAGTGAGGCAAGCAGGATGCTTCAGGATTTATTTTTCCAAAAGTTGCTCTGTACCAACAGCAAACTCACAGAAAATATTAGATTTCTTTTCAAGTCTTTTGCTATTTTTAACCTTTTAGCTCTTCCAAAGGCAGCTATAATGACCCTTTAAAAAGAAAGACTATTCACAGAGGTTGCTTTAGCTTAATCCCAGGCTTCCTTCGAAGGCATCTAGAGTGAGGATGCCATGGGGAGCCCAGCACGGAGATATAAGCCTTGCTTAAGTTAATGGCACTCATTGCAAAAATATAATGTGGATGTAGAAAGAGAATTTAGCACATATACATTTTTTTTTCTGATAAGTAGAAAGAGCAGCAAAACATCTTTCATTTTTTTTCTTTTTGCATTTGTTTTCTGGATTAGCTGACAGACTTGGGAGTTCTGCAGTTTCACCTGGGGAAGCCAAGATAACCGGGGTGAATCCAGAAGCAACAATAACCACTGAAGCAGAGCCAGAAAGAAGCAGCCACAGACATCTTGACAGAAAAACAAAAAAGCTCATCTGATTCTCAAATGAAGTGTTTCCTTTTTTATTATTATTTATTTTATTTTTGGTGAAATGTTTCTGTTTTTTTCCTCAAGTAAAAAGTGTGACTAGCAGATTTTCCTCTCCACTTCTTTTCTTCCAGCTCTCAGCATAGCTGTCCTCATTCTTTTTCTTTTTCCATGTGATGTTGGAAAAAAGAGGGTGAACAGAAAAATGCTAAGAAAGTAAAGGAGGAAAAAGCATCCCCACAATCCGAACAGCAAATGTTTCCAAGCTTTGATCTCATCTTAAAAATGCATTAAAAATGTATTTCCTCAGTGAAGTCTTTTGGTTTCTAGGAAAGTGTCACTTTTTCATTGAGATCATCCTTAGTTCCATAGAACTGCTGGTCTAATTTAAATCCAAGCTCATGAAGACTGCTGCACACGTGTTGAGCTGTTTCATTGCTGAGTAGTATTATTTCAGCATGTCATATAAGATGTCATATAATTTCATCATGGCCACATTGACAAGATCAGTGTTGACAAAGCTGGAGATGATGCAGAAGAAAATGTAAGAAACAATGTAGGAAACAGGTGACAACAATATTAGCACTGCTGCAGTGGTGACAGGAGGTCTCTAAACACCTAGATAAGAAGACACTTTTTCCATATTGCCCTGCCAAAAGTAATTTTGAATTACACAGAACAGCCTTTTCCACCACCCATTCGCGCCCGCTGTCTCCCGCAGCCGGTGAGTTTTGGGGCTGAAAGTCTCTCTCCCCCAGGCAGGGTGGGACCCCCTTCCCTGACGTTTCCTTAAGCATCCCCAGGTCGGCAGCTCCGCCAGGCATCTGGCCCTGCTGTCACCGGTCCCGCAGTGACACAGGCCGGAGCAGTGCTCCTTGGAGCCACGTAGCTGCTTCGAGCTGCAGATTTCCCAATGATTTTGCTAGCAGCAGGATAAAGAACAGAGCAATTACCTGGACCGTGTTACCAGCTTTTGCTGAATAAAGCTGGTAAGGCAGAAGTCAGCCTGATTTCCACAAGCCACAAAAGTCCATCAACCTCCAGTGGCCAGAGAAACAGCTACTTATTTTCTGACTGCCTTATTCTCCAGACCAATTTTTCTCAATGCTAAAGAAAAAAAAATTAATGGCAGATTGTCCAGTTCATGACTGGATGGCTGGCAACAGAAATCCTATTTCCAAACTGACCCCTGCTTTCCAGCACGGCATTCATTAATTCCAGAGTCTCACATTTCTAGGAAGATGTCAGTCATGTATGTGATTTTTCTATCAGCTATTAATGCCAGATCACAAGGTGAGAAAGCAGGGGTTTTAATCTCTAGACCCTCAGGAGATGGAGCTGAATACATTCGGTGTGAGCCATGTGCCTGAAATGTCAAGGACAAATATTTTTAAAGTGAGGACTGTTCATATCCATGTGTAATCTTAAGTACTAGAGATGTGATCCAAAACATAGCCCTTTTCTCCTTATTACCATTGTTTAGGTATAACCAGCATTTAACTCCTGCTTCTCTAGCATTAAGGCTGCAACATCTAAGGGGGTACCTATGCTTTCAGGAATCTGCATAGTTATACGGAGGGACAATTTAAAGCTCTGCTACAGGCTTTGCCCATGACAGGAGGTTTATTTTTCTATTTGTAGGAAAGAAACAGTAAAGATCCGCTATTTGTCTCCAAGAATTGTTTGTTCCTTCACTCTCAATATCTGATTAGTTCCTCACCTCAGTATATTTTGTCATTCCTCATTAGGTTT
The DNA here is from genome assembly GCA_013389825.1 of Crypturellus undulatus. Taxonomy (NCBI): domain Eukaryota; kingdom Metazoa; phylum Chordata; class Aves; order Tinamiformes; family Tinamidae; genus Crypturellus; species Crypturellus undulatus. Next base: position 69,320 of record VWPW01025350.1, read on the forward strand.
TCACACGCTCTGCATAATCAGGCACTGAGTTTTTTGCAATGTCTCTGACTTTTGGACCTACTCACAGCTTCCATCTCCCTAAGAAACGTACAATAAACACTTTACTTGGCATCCTTAGTCTGTGTAAATTGTAACTTTGAGTCCCACTATAATAAACAGGTATATAATAAACATATACATATATTCCTAACATCACATATGCCTGTGGGAGCCCTGGCCCAGGGGACAAGCTCACCGATGCCTGTCACCCCAGGTGCCAACGGGACACTTATCCACACTAATGTGGGACATGAGGGAACTGGCAGAAATCACGGGCAATTCCAAACCCCGGAAACCCGCTGACTCCCCAGCCTGTGCATCACCAACAGTCAAAGAACACATTCACACGGCACCTATTTCACCTGCCCTTGGTCACTGTTGAGCCCAAGGAACATTATTTAACTAAGAAGGAACATGCCCTGCACATGCTGCCACCAGTCCTTCCTTCAATGGGCCAACCTGCTTACAGGCATTCGAAGTTCAAGACTAAAGGGTGTAAAAACAGTCAGCCTTCCAGCTGACGTGAGCCAGGTGTAATGCAGGGAATGCACTGGTGCATTACATTGTGCAACAGCATCAAAGACAGAGAAACCTCCAAGATGGTGTGGACCTTTTCCAAATTTCTTCCTAGATGACTATTCTATTGCTTGAAATGTAGATCTGAGTCTGCTTTTAGCTGCTAACAGCCATATAACATATTATCCTGCCTACTGCATACAGCTGCAAACACCTTGGATGTGGAAGCAGCCAGGGAGAAGGCTCCTTTATTATCAGTCAATCTCCAGTGCCATTATGTTCCTCTACACCAGTTTCCGTAAACATTCAGCAATTTTCAGTGTCTGAGTTGCGCAGCTGAAGAGGCGCATAAACAGGCTCCACTGAAATGTGAAGATGACTGATAATGTACTAACACTGAGACCCCTTGCTGGGATTATTACCCCCTGAGTGCTCCTTACAGAATGTGCCTCTTATCTCACAGTGACAACGCTAATAGAATATGCATAGCCCTATTAGCATACAAGATAATAGCACCCTGGAGGGGACAGAGCCATAAAACTTTAAGTAGAAATCAAAACAGAAGGAGGAAGAAAAAGGGAACATTGTCACAAGCAAAAAAAGAAAGAAAGAAAAAAAAAGGAGCCTGAGGGCAAATTTTGCTGCAGAAAACACACATAGTCATAATTCTTGTGCTAGTCACCATGCAAATGGTAATAGTCTTTAGTCCCATGAATACTATCAGTGCCATGTTTGCTGTGAAACATTAATTGAGATAATGTGCCCCTTTCTGATGCAGCAGGGAGTCATATGTGAAATTGCACCATAGCACAACAACGGTAACATCTGCAAGAAATACACAGCAGTGTTCGGGGTGCCCTGCGCTGGCTGAGGCCAACTGGGCGCTCCCCAGTGCAGACGGAGCTGCAGGGGCAGTGAGCAGCTGCTCCTTGCACCCGCGTGCGCGCAGCTCCCTGGGCCGGCTGCGCCCCGGTGGGAAGCTCTGTGGGCTGCACGTGTTTTCTCTTGACCCACCTCGGGCACTGGGCTAACCCGCACGCAGCTCTCTCAATGCCAAGGCCCTTCTGCAGCCACGCTTGCCCCGCATTCCCGTTGGCTCCTTGGCACCAGGGGTTGCGGCAGGGCTCTAGCCGCCCCCGGGGCTGGCGGGCAACCAGATGTTCACGTGCAACGGCCAAAGTAAATCCCAGTGCGAGAGTGTGAATTCAATAAAAAAGGCTTCAACCCAGTATGGAATGGCTTGTCTCTAAACAAACAAAGATCTGCGAGCGTTCTTAATGCTCACTGTGGTTCAGTCCCTGCCTACAGCTAAATCCTGCTAACCCTCAGCCGTGCTGACAACCGCGGCAGGTGAAACAAGTCACCTGTCAAGGGGACATGAAAGTATCTCAACAAGCAAGGCTGGAGGAGTGACCCACTCCTACCAGCAGCTTTAGCAGGGGCAACCCAAGGCCTCATGGTCTTCCCTGGGATATCTGCAATTTTCCAATACTGGTTCGGAAGCTTTAGGAGCCCAGGGTACTCCCTCCCCAGGGCACTGATGCCTCTTACAGCAGATGTCCCAGAAAGAGGGTGTCGAGCTCTGGGTCCCTGCAGCATCTCTGCAGCATCAGGCAGGTTTCCCTGGGACTCCTCCCTGCATTTCATAGAGCTAAACTCTTTGCAAAGCGGTTTTGGGTTACCAAGTTTTGCAGCTTGTGGGAGTCTGATAAACTTTATTTTGATTGATGGTACTTTATGCTGATAATTTCAGCAATTAAAACACAACTGGAAAAGGCACTAGTAAATAAAATTCAACCATTTTGGAAAAGGAAAGGAATATACAGATTACAGGAATGACTCCTGAATGTACATCTGTGCATATGTGCGTGTATGTATTTATACCTGAAAACACCCACTTCAACTATATTATCAGAGGAGAAACAGGTTATCTCATAAATATATACATTACAGAGGTTGTTGGAGTATTTCAATATTCTTTTGTGGAGAGTCCAAACTGGAATGATCCCCCCCTTTCCTCTTGCAAAGGCCAAATTGGTTTAGACAAAATACCAGCTCCACTATAAGCAACACAGGAACTAGCATTTTGCCATGTGGATCGTAGCTGTACAATTCTCATTTGTCAACCTCATCTTAATTTTTCCAACTTTGTGGCTCTCCGACAAGTCCTGTTATTAGGAAGGCTTATCATTAAAAATAGAAATACTTCTTCCACAAAAAGGTACCCTTGCATTGGCTAAGGTTACTGAAATGGAAGAGCCTCCAAAAAAGTTAAAGCAATGACACGGAGAGAGTATGGAAAAACTTATGCCCTTTAGAAGAAAACAAGTTATCTTCTTTCATATATTTCTAACTTAGGTCACGTTTGATAGGTAGATCTTGCTGGGGTCACTTACTGAATGATGCCTCATTCAGCAGTGTCTAAACATGGATCCCTGTCTAAAAGTTTAGCCCATGAAAGTCAAGATTTTGCTTGTGGATATTTCCTGACTAAAACAGCAGACAATCTTCTATTAAAGAGGTTTTAGTTGTGGATTATTTATTACAGATGTTCCAGCATAGCGATGTTCTGGGCATTAGGGAGAGAAACGCAGAGCCCGAGCGCACTCGGAAAGACCAGCAGTGACAGGCAGAGCTATCAGCCAGGTCATTCTATCAACAACAGCAGTCATTTAATTATTCCACGATAAATAAATATCTATTTTCCCCATACTAAGGCACAGGCTTTATTTAGCAAAACATTATCTCCAAGGATCTTTAGCAGCCCAGGACACAGTGAAGTAATACAGTGCAGTCTGGATGTTGTTATATATTTATTAAGTTGTATCAGGGCCCATTTAGTAGCAGCTCTGCAGTTTATCACATAAATATCGAATGCCAAATACAAAAGAGAAGAAAATAGCAACATAAAAAATTTATCTTTGGGGGGAGGAGAGGGAGGAAGGGAGAGAATGGTACTGATAATGTGATTGTGCCTTCAGCAGTAATGGCTAATATCCCCTCGCAAAGGGTGCGGTGTACAAATACTCCCGAGCCGGAGCGGGCGCAGGGAGCCTGGCTGCTGTTTGTTTGTTTTAAAGTGTATTCTGGTTGCAGGCTAGGTCAGCGGGTGGCCAGACTGAGAAAATGAGTCCCCCGGGCTGTAATAATTGTAACTGTCAGGAAAAAAAAGTCAAGGTCTTAGATAGCAGTGGTCTGCTCTGACTTCTGACCATGGAGAAATATATATGAAAACTATTGCCTGGGGCACTAGGGGAAGAAACCAAGAGGTTTTAACTCCTGGTGGCTTGTGCTTATGAATTGGAAAACTCATTTTGCACCTTAGTGGTTTGTATCTTTATGATTATTTTCATTAGCAGTATAAATGAAGCTGACGATACTCCTTTTCCTCATGTCCGAACCTGTGATGCAATGAATACCTATTACTAAACTAGGCTTTGCATTTTTGAGTTTCAAACAGCATGGGGGCTTATAATAGATCTTTCAGCAGTGGATATTCATAAGGAGAGTCTAAGCCTGATTATCTCTTGTGGTGCACTCATTATTTACCAGAGGTGTGTGTAGCTGCCTTCAGTGGATTAATCCAGAATTACATGCTGGTAACTTCACCAGGAATATTCCAGGTATAGAAACAACGTGAAAGAACCATCCAAGACTAAACTATGCAAACAGAAAAAAAAAAACCCTGCAAACCTGTCTTTTCTTTTTAATTATGCAGCCTTGCACTAGCCGAAGTAACTAATCAGGCTTTTTGTGAATCCTCAAATTCTCCCCCTTATTTCAAGAAGCGTGAGAGCTTTAATGAAAAGTTTGTTAATAAACCTGAGCCCAGAGGGTGACATTTTGGTCATCTGCTACACATCTATCACGCTGGGAGTCGCGTCTCACAGTCCTCTCTCCTTTGTATCTTTGCATCCAGAACAGGGAGCAGACACAAAGAAAGGGACAGACAGATCTGCTGGTGAGAAAACTGTCAGGTATTTCTTTGAATATTCTTTCCACATCTTGCTCTCATATTCCCAAGCACCTTGTTTGCATTGTCCCTAACTTTACACCATCTGGATATATGGGAAAGGCAATGGTGCAAAGCAGAGGAGATAATGCAGCATCACCCACACGCGCTGCCTAGGCTGGGAGGGAGGTTCGAATCAGCCTCTGTCGCGCGTGCAAGGAAGATGCTTCCTCTCCGTTGCCACCTGGCACAAGCCGAGGCTGGCAACAACATTGCAATAAAGCAGCTCCTCAGGTCTTGGGCACTGTTTCTGTTTACAGGAGGGTGAAAACAAAACCATCTGAACACCTTTGCAAGCCTCGGTTCTGCCAGCCCATCTGTTCTGGAGCTTTCAGTGTGTCCCTCCATCTCTGGCTGGAGAAGACATTCCCATGCTAAGAGTCGTCCTCTCCAAAATCCATGTCCATCTGACAAAAAGGTTCTGGATTTAATCAAATGTCATTTTTCACTGTAAAAAGCTTTTCTCAAACATACCTGCCTATTTGATAGCCTCCTAATATGAATTAATTGGCAAATATAATTCCTCTAATATGAATTAATAAGTGGAACTGAAAATGTTTATATTCATCATGGGACCCAGACAAACCCTATAAACATCAAATAGCAATTATTCCCAGTCTGATGGTGGTAATGGCATCCAAGGCATTGCTGGTAGAAGAGGGTAATTATTGCCTGAATGTGACTTAGTTGCTGAAAGTCACCACACTAGTGAGCTGGGTAACTTCTGTGGACTCCATGCGTACGTTATCCGCCGCACCCTGAGCCCGTCTCTGCCAGGTGAGTGTGGCATGTGGGTGAGAGAAAGAAAGAGGGAGGGCGAAAGTAAACACAGAGGAAAAGAGAGAGCCTAAGGGAGGGCACCAGCAGCACGTGTTAGTGGCCCGGCGCAAGGCTAGCGAAGCACCCGAGCACCTGCACAAAGGAACCCTCTACTCATGGTACTCGTCTTCCACCATTACACAAACAGCTCTCCTGCTTTGTGGCCCAGGCATATTACATTGCTCATTGTATTCTACAGAAAAGCTGACGAAATTAAAGACAGTCTGTGAAAAGACAGGTGCTAATTTAGGATTTCTTTTAAATTCCTTTTGTCATTACAAGTCATTGCTGAGAAGAGGTGGGAAGAGGGAGACCTGAAAGAAACACCAGCTCCGCTGGCCTGACCGGGGGCAGTGCAGAGCCTTTCACCCGCTTTACCCTGCGGCAAACACAACCAGCTGGGTTTGTGGGAGGTGTGTTTTCCAGCATGGTATGCACTATCACAGATAGCTGGCCTAGAAAACCTATCACACCCTCTTAACAACTGCCCCAGCAGCTAGACTTCTGCAGCAAAGAAGAGTCAAAGCTTCCTGCTTTGAAGACAGGAGGAGGATGCCAGAGTTCCTCAGCTCCCAAGTGACTTCCATGATTTTGAATCTTTCCGACTCTCTGTTTTCCTGCCTGAGAAGCTCAACCCGAGGCCAGGCCCAGGAATTCAGGGGGCTCCTCCCTTGCAGCGCGGTGGCTGCACCCGGTTCCGTGTGCAGGGAGGAGGTGCCGGTCCAGCTGCTGGCCGCTGCCCCTGCGGCGGGTCTTGCGGAGCGGGGCAAGCGCCATGCGTGCGAGCGCCGAGGGCTCCCGCGGCTCTGCCCGGGCCCTGCTGATGCCCTCGTGTCTGCACAAGCAAATGATTGTTCAAGCGATTTTCCATTTGAAGGTGAAGGTGGTACATGTAGAAGATCTCAATGTCACTACAAAGCAAGGAGGGAGGCCGTGAGGAGGAGGAAGGCAGAAACCTTCACAACTAATGTCAATTTTCTGCATCAAATATTTTGATAATTAAACAAAGCTGATCAAGAGAGGAAAACAGCATGTCTCCAGAGCTCCGGAAGCAGAGGCCCATTAAATAGAAGAGTCAGAAAGTGCCAGAGGCGGCAGCCTCAGATTAATGGCACTCCAGTAATAGATTTTCCCAGGCACAGTCACACAGGAGACAACTCCTGTGCAGCCAGAGCAGCGATGAGGCTGTTAAAGCCACAGTAACATTAAATCACCTGGCAGCACGGGGCAGGCAGAACCTGGGCTGCACCCGGCGGAAGGCTCAGGCACCGTCTGAATCCCAGAGGTCATTTAGAGCAGGAGAAGGAGGCAGCGCAGAGGTTGGGTGTTCACAGCAGGAGATAAAACAGCAGTTGCAGGAGGAGGGTGAGCTGAGCATAAATACCTCGTCCCTGAATGGCGATGGAGGCGCTAGACATCACAGCGTCTGGTTTTGCTGAGACTGGCCATAATGCTTCAGTTCTTAACTAACCATCAAATACTAGTTTTATCGTTGCTCTTTCTCCAGTGACTTCCAGGGTATTAAAACCCAAGTCTGTATTTGCTTAAATCCAGTTCAGCTCTGGAATTGAATGGGAGGGATGAGAGCAGGGTAAAAAAGCAGCCTTGTTTTCTTATTATCATCGAGGCCTTTTTATCTCAGCAGTGTTTGAACTGATCCTCCTTGAAATGTCCATCTTGTCTGAATCATTCCTAGCCATTTTCATAATACATTAACAACAGAAACAAGGGCTTCTTCCAAGCCAGGCTGGCATGGATTAGCGTCCACCGCGAGAGCACTTCGCTCCCAGCTGGGTGTATGGAAACCAGATGAAGCGGCTGAAAATCGGAAACAACTTTTTAGACCTACTTGAATCCCGATACGATCACATCACAGGGATGGGTTAAATTTATGATCTTATCTAGGATTTTTGTTTGTAATCAACCCCAGACCTACTGGCTATCACTCACTACAAGCTTATGATTTCCCTGTGCTAACAAGGAAAAGTTGGGACTTCAAACTATGAGGGAGGGAAGCCAAACTACAATATTAGCTGATAGGATCAGAACTGGAATGCAACAAAAAGCCCCACCAAAACAAAAGAAAAACGATAGCCTTTTGAGCCTGGAAACGTCAGCCTTTGTCTCTTTTGGCCCATGTTGCATACATAAACTCCAGCGTGACAGAAAAGCCTGGTTTTCAGGCAGAAAGACTATGGGATAAGAGCTAACAAAACAGAAATTACAATGCAATACCCCAAGATCAAAGCACAGCTTCAGCATGGAGCACAGTTGCTATCCTTAATCATGCACATTCACTGGGGCACACAGCAAAATGTAGTGATTTCCTACTTTTCTCTGAGGTTAAAGGAATCTCATCGTAGGGTGCTAAATATTTTGCTGGGTTTCCTGCTGCCTTTGTCATGGTGAAGGCTGAACCGCTCGCGGGTGATTGGGACAGCACATGGCTCAGAGTGCCCGTCAGGCAGATCTTAACCTTGGTGGCTCCATTTGCCTGCATGAGTAAAACAGAGAAGAACTGCAAGCCAGAGCTGGGGCCCACAGCACCAACATCTGGCCAACGCGGACCGCTTCATGTGGTTTTCACAATTATTGTTCCAGCAAATAAAAAGGGAAACTGCATGTCTTCGCACATGCGATTTCTGTGTCTTCTTCCATTTCCACTAAAAGTAGGGTCTGTTCTTATAAAACATCAGTTTCTGTGGGCCATGGCACGAATGCTGTTGTGCCCGGACTAACCAGCTTCTTTCCCAGGCTCACGGCTCTGGATCAAGGCAGTACAAAGCACCGTTTCTTGTACTGTTTCCTAAAGCAGGTCAACCTTCCACTGCTCTTTGGTCTGCGCCATTTTCAGCTGTGAGAGGGACACACTGGAATTCGGACAACGCTTCAGACTGATTATATAATCTAAAGTTGTTTGAATATGATCATCCAGATGATGGGAATGGCAGGACACCAGAAGCAAATTCCCAAGGCCAAGATCATTATTTCAGTTCTTTCCCTTTCTCGTGTTTCCAGAACCTCTGGAGCTCTTTGCACTCCTTTTCTTAGGAATCCTGGTATGAAGGGCACATTCTGGAACCCTTCGACCCACCGCAGATAAAGAGCAAAGCAAGGTTGAAGGCCAGATACCCCTCAATGGTTCAATCTAGAAGTGTAGGCATACCCTCTACAACAGTTGTTTTACCATAGGTAGACACAAGACATTTCCCTATCAAGCGACTGTCCAGCTACAAGTACATATCTAATAAAACTTAAAAGGCATTGGGAACGTCCCTGCTGAGCATTCAGGACAGCCCTCCAGACTGTGAGGAGGTTACAAATCCACACCGAATTGCTTTCTTTTCATCTTTGCATGGATTAGCTCCGAGACTAACAGTGTGACAAATCCGTTGAAACTTAAACAGGCAAGTCTAAAGTTTTCGTATACCCTTCAGTCATTTTCCATATGGAACCGGAAACGTTCCTTCACAAACAGTCTGTTAATATTTTCAATATAGGCATAAAAAGATTGCTCAAAAATAAAAAGTTTCAACTCCAGGAATAATTCCAATTCTTTCAGAAATTAGAACTCTCAGGTAATGCTTATGGATTTTGGAAAAAGAAATTGCATCTCTTCTAGAAAGGGAACAGAGAGGTTGAGAGCAGAGGAGGTAAAGCAGCTTGCCCGAGATAATTCCAACTAGAAGTGTAATCTATGAATCTCATCTCCGAACCCAATCCCAAGGGACTTATAAATCCAGGAACATATTCAAAACTGAATTTGGCCCATGAATTTATGATCAACTATGCAAGCAGCAGCCTTAGCATAATTAGCCCCCCAAAGCAGACACAACAGGAAAAATTTAGGGCCAGGTTCATCTATTGTGTATAAATCAAATCTATAAATTAAGAGTGATTCAGCTGGTTACTGATGTTGCTTTAGCGTAGAGTGAATGGAGCAGAATCTGAACATTTCACACATCTCTGAGAAGGAGCATTTGAGCTGTATCTGTAACCAGGAATGTCTCCTAATTGGCACCAAATGTGAAACAGGTCACTACCTGGACAAGGCAAATAGCGTAAGAGACATGTCAGAAGCTGAATGTAAAGTCCAAATAAGTTCCACACGCAGATAGGAGTTAAGTGTAATGAACATTAAATAATAGCTATAAAAATTCATGCATGTCTATGAATTAAAATGTTATTTCTTCCAAGCTGATGTTCGCAGGAAAGGTGTGTATGTTTTCCCTCTCCCTGCAATATAAAAATGACTCATAAAATCAGTATGTAGCTGCATTGTATTGTGTAAATACTGCAAATTTTTAATAGTCTGTATTGGTGACGCTGAGATTTATGTACACGTAGAATCTTTTGAACCTATTTGACAGCACATGGCTTAAAAAGCAGCTGCAGAAATAACGTGCTACCATGAGCTTGGTAACTCACCAATACAGCTGCACACATCTGGTTTCATATCCTCTATGGTACCTACTAAAACTAATAGGTTGAGATCTGTAAAAGAACCTGGGGAAAAAAGACACCCATACCACACTAAAATCCTAATGGTTGGGCAATCAGGCTGTTAATCTTCAAAAAAGAAAGTGCCGGAGGATCCCAATGTTTATTCAAGCAAACAAGCTTGGTTAAAACCCTGTTAAAATGTTACTAAGACTTTGGGTGTTCAAGTCTGAAGGCTGATTGAAGGAAGGAAGTTCTAGTAACTAATGCAGAAAATAAATCCTGCTTGATCCTGCTGAACAAGTGTAACTCCTTAACATTCCTGACAACAGTAGGCAGAAGGTTTGAATGGGGCTGCAACAACAAGGGGAGCACAAAGGTGTTCAGTACCTAGGCAACTTGGTGTGCTTTGGATCAGCCACATTGCTAGAAATGGCAGCTGAACGCTCACAGCCCCCTATCTCCATCTTTCTTCTGGAATTAACCTGGTCCCTACAGGCATTTCAGATTAAAGTTACGTGTCCACTAAGCGCTTCTTCCTGATGATCCAACCATGGGCACGTATTCCAGTAGAAATCTTGGATTCTATCCTTTCCTTGCAGATACCTCCTTTCCTCACCATGGTCTTCCAAGATGAGAAATCCAAGCTGACTTTCTTTTTGGGAAGTGTAAGCCTCACTCCTATCACAAATGAATCGCACAGGGCTGGTGAAGACTGCAGCACGCCCTCCGCTTGGGAAGCTCCCCTGGCTCCTTGCGTAGGGGCTGGAGCAGACAGGCAGAAGGTCACAGGAGCAGACAGGCAGAAGGTCACAGGCCGCAGCAAAAAGTCAAAGCCACGATTTGGGCTTTTGTTTGCGGGAGTCGGCAACCCCCGCCAGCAAGTCCCACTACAAAACCCACCTAAAAGAGAGGCAAGGTCAACAGCTGCCCTTTCNAGTGTAAGCTTCACTGCTATCACAAATGAATCGCACGGGGCTGGTGAACACTGCAGCACTCCGCTTGGGAAGCTCCCCTGGCTCCTTGCGTAGGGGCTGGAGCAGACAGGCAGAAGGTCACAGGAGCAGATACGCAGAAGGTCACAGGCCGCAGCAAAAAGTCAAAGCCACGATTTGGGCTTTTGTTTGTGGGAGTAGGCAACCCCCGCCAGCAAGTCCCACTACAAAACCCACCTAAAAGAGAGGCAAGGTCAACAGCTGCCCTTTCAGAGCTGGCCAGCCATGCTGCTGCGCAATGAGCATTAGTACCACATCATTATGTTCTGCTGAAATTCAGTTACTCTTCAGCAAAAACCCATAAATCACAAGCTCCCGCAATCAGGGTGCTGTCACCGCAGCGAAGCCGCTGCTCAGAGTCCACCAAGTTGCCAGTGGCCGGCGCCAGGGCAGGTCCTCATGCCCAGGGAGGGCGATGGCCACGCCGGGACTCGCACAGGGCACGGGAAGCTGTTCTGCTGCGCAAGGAGCCAGAACCCGCGGCGCCTGCAGGAGTCGCTGGGGTGTCTGTGCCTCACAACACAGTGACATGCTGTTTGAGTTATCCCTACCGAGAAAGGTCACATTTCGTTTTGAAACGCCATGCAGGCCGGTGAGCACGGGCATGCGGGAGAGGCTGCCCCCGCCAGCCTCACCTCCATGTCTCCTCCACAGACAGAAGGACTCTGCCCCACCACACACGCCAGCGCTGCCACCCGCGCTTTGCCACACAGGCAAAAGAGGTGCCGGCAGAGGGAACAGCCCTTCCTGCCTCAAAAAGAGCAAAGGAGAGCTCAGGAGAGCCCAGAGCCCAACATCCTGCTTGCTCCTCTCGGGCTGACGCTGCCTGCGCTGCGCGCTCTTCCGCAAGTGCCAAGGGAAGACTGTGGCTTCAGACGGTCTCTGCGAATCCCACTTACTATGACAAGCAGCTGTGCGACTTGGAGAATGGGTAGCTTCACTTCAAGGGAAAAACTACGATGTGCGCTGGCCCTAAAATTTAATTTGCTCTTCAAAAAAAACACCCTCTGTGCTGCCATTTTAAACAGGACTGTACTGATTTACAACATGGAGTGATATTTCAAAAAGAGATGATGTGGGTAATGAATTATTTGCTGATCCAAAAGAACAATTGGACATACCTACTTTTCATGGATTTAATCTTTGCCGAAGCGCTAACTAGCAAGCATGAAATACTGCTTTTCAGAGGCATTTTGTTACATTAGGCAGCTTTATGACACACTGACTTGACCAAGTGTGATGCAATGTAATACAACCAAAGTAATATGAGCTTTTAAATGCAACATGATGGCAAAAATCCATCTCAGATCTGATCTTTGTTTCCTTTCAGATGCCAACTGTCGTAATTCAGACAGAGTCAAATCCTTCTGCCTGTGCTCACGTGATGGGCTGTATTGACGCCAGTGGGATGTACCCATAGCAGGGAGGAAGCACCACTTGACCAGGCAGGGCTGACGCCAGTCACGGATTAGCTGCATTAACTAGTACACGTCCCTTACAGCTTTCAAGCATTCAAATCCTTTCAAGCACAGATACACACATAAGACCAAATTCAGAACTGGCTCATAAAGAGGAACACATTGCTGATTTCTGTTCTGCCAGCCAGGAGTTTGCTCCGCTGGCTTTTTCTTGCACAGATGAGGCTTTGGCAAGAAGGGAACTAGGAACCCAGCAGGCATCCCGACCTACTGCTGCTCAAGGAGCGGAGGAGAAGGTTTTATCCAAATCTCAGTAACAAGCAACACACATTCCAACAAGCTCCTATGGGCAGTGGTGCCCTGTGCTTAACTGGGAAGGTCTAAGCAAACACAGACACAAGGATAGGTTGTGAGCTGTGCTCCTTATTCCTTTATCCTGCAACTCCGGGGTTGCTTCCCCGTGTGAAGTACTCGAGCTCTGCACTTCAGCACGACTGCGCCAGGCTGGCAGGACTGGACAGTAGACAGGAACGTGTCCATTTCAATTTTGATTCTGATCCTGGGATATTTCTAACTCTCTCCATATCCTTGATAGATAATGGTTTAATAAGCGATCTGTTTTTTATTTAAGGGGTCGGTAGTAAAACCCAGATCACATTTCTCACTTGGTGGGTTAAAAAACCGCTTACGCTCATTTCTGCAATGTAAAACGACACTATATCAAATCAAACATTTCCAGATGTGGCCAGCCTGTGCATGGAAGTGCAAGAGAAGCGAGCATTTACAGACAAGAGGGATTCCAGTTTTTTTAAATAGGATTGGAACCCCACCTACTGGCAAAGGCTGTTATAGGAATGTCAGGATAAGAACTCATGAAGCTTTCATGACCAAAATCCATGTGCCTACAGTGGGTCCTTAATATGTGCTCTGATTCCCATATGTGCTGAGTACCACTGAAGTCAATATGGGCTGTCAATAACTGCTTAGAACTCATAAAAATCAAACCTTTAAAACTGACTTAAATGTCATTCCCACTGAATGACACAAGGAAAGGGACAGGAATTGCTTAGAAGTCATCTGATCTGTGTTGCCAACACAGCAACATATGGTACTTCAGAGTATTTCAGCTTTAGGAAAGAAATTTTATTTTTTAATTTTGAAAGGCTAGGTCAGATCAGACTATACAGTCCTTACACAGATCATGATCCCAAAAGTCTGAAGTATCATAATCTACTAATAAAGAAGGGTGAAATAAGTGATGTCTCTCTATGCTGTCACTTAGGCAAATGAAAAAAGAAGACAGCAATAAATTAGACAGGACAACAAAATATCATTCTAAAGAACCACAGCTGTATTAGACAACCTTGAAAGAGAGAGTTCTTATATTTTGTTTTGAATTCACTTTACAAAATCCCAGCATTCATACAGACAGCATTCATACAATCCTGCCTTGTTATAATTTTCCAATTAGCAATACAAATACTTGAAGTTTGAAGGGCTCCAGAGCCAAATTTAACTAATTCAATAGAGAAATTAGAGAACACAGCAATACTGCCAATCAGCATTGTAACATCCCCAAATGAGATGCTTTGTACTTTGCACTGATAACTTCAGAATAGCCACACTGATCTCCCAGCAGACGCTGCATTATCAGACTCTTCTGCATGTTCGTGAGTGCAGCGCGGGGGAAGGCATCTCCTAGAAGATGTGAACAGAGCGACACAGATCTGTGCAATGCCATACTTTTGATCTAAGAATCTAGTTAGAAATGCAAGTTCATAGTGAGGAAATGTGCTAGTTAAATATGTAGAAAATTTCCCCTCAAAAAACACTGCCTGCTCTATAACATAGATCCTTGGTATAGGCTTAGCACTTGAAATAAAGTTTCTCTAATGTTAGCCCATAAACCCCATTGCAAAACAAAAACCAGTCCAGTTCTGAGACGAGCTATGGGAGTGCCACCAGCTCCGAGACAGTCCTTCCTCTTGCTTTTACTCATTATGTAATAGACAATTTGGGTCAAATTCTACCACTTTAATGACACGGAAGAAATCCAGATGCTGCTTGACCGAGAGGAGAGATTGCTCTATTTGTGGTATTTGGCATATGCATCAGGCATGTCCAAGTATGAAGGAAAAAATAATCTCTATTTTCGGCCAAAGTGCTAAGAAAAAAAAAAGTTTTCCAGGATGTGAGTCAGAAAGTCCTGGAAGGGCTGCCTTGTGGAGCCGATGATAACGGAAGGGTAAGTTAAAGCGTCAAGAGAGCTGCTTAGATAAGCCTGAGGTAGACATGCTTCCTGTCTATGAGAAAGGAAACCAAACGTTCAGACTGAGCCTGAAGCATGCTCACTTCCAAGGGCTTCCTCTGAACACGGCAAATAATCACTTGTTAAAAGCTGTGCTTTGAGCACACGTGAGCATTGCTAAGAAATGGCAAGCAGAGGACTGGATACAGTTGCCAGAAAGAAGAATCAACAGGCCAGGCCAGACAAGCCCTGGCCCCTGCCCCTTATCCCTGCCACCTTCTGGGAGTCCAAACAGCTGCACCGAATGTCCACACAGGATTTTTGCAAATAAAAAAGTCTGCATCAGCCGTGGGTTTGCTTGTTCTGCTATCTTCTGTGATCAAAGAATTGAAACAGCTGCATGTCTCAGCTCACCAGCAATAAAACCTGCAGTCGATCGGCTTTGTCCTAACGCCGTAGCTACAGGGAAAGAGCAACCATAGGGGGAAAAAAGAGAAGGCAGGGGGGAGAGAGAGGAAGGGAGGGGGAAAGAAGGAACACCCAAGCTGCATGCAGCCACACTGCTCCTTCCTAACATACAGTCTCTTTAAGTGCCACTTACTCAATTAATCCAAGCTCTTCTACTTTAAAAGCAAAGCTGTAACATATTTAAACAGCTTAGGAACTCTGCCCAACAAGCAAAGCCCTCTATCTTATTCATCAGCTGAAGAAGTGAGTGTACACATGCTTTGATTAACACTGCTGCTGCCAGTTCTTTGCTGCTGTCTGTTAATTTTTGCTGAAATTCAGCTAAAGCTGAAATTTCTCAGCTTTTTTTTCATGGGGTGGATCTCATCAAAGTAGGGTCTGTCTTTTGGATCAGCTCCTAGAACATCCTTGCAGCAGCTACAGTAACTATTTTTATAGGCAAGTATTATTAGGAAAGTATTTTAAATGGCCTTTGAATGCAATTTAGCAGCTGGAAATAAGGCAGGAAGCCAGCAGCATGTGATCAGACAATATGTGCAGAACCAACAAGTGCTACCAGAGATCACCGGTTCTCTGTAGATGATCCATGAAAATTTCGGATACAACATACCTGGGGCATTCAGCAACCCAGAAAGTGCTTTTAAACCACGGCACTGGGCTATTCCTGGGTCTCTTGTAGAAAAGATCCCACTGTCAGAGGCCTAAATGGCATATTTGGAGCTAAAATCAACAGTGATATTTTATATGAAGCAGTGGATGTTAGCTCATCATAAATATGTGCAAGGGGGTAAAAAGTACCATCTGCACAGTACAACCTAGGGCCAGCAGTGAGTGCATAAAAGCAGTGTGAGTTACATGCTTAAGGCCTTGGCTCCGGACAAACGATCCAAAGTGTAAAATGAAGTAGCCCAAACATACTGGGCCCAACATATTCATCTCCTGCCTGGTACCCAAATGCATCATGCTGGAGACAGGAAAAGATCCATTTCCTTCTCCCTTTTCACCAGGGTTTGACAAAGGCCTTTTTATCCTCCACCTCTTTTAACGGTGCTCAGAGCGTGCACAGAACACTGCATTGTCAGAGCGAGTGAGGCTGCTCTTTCCAAAGGCCTTTCACACTTTGTGTACGGCAAATGTCTCCCTGAGAACTAAGGCAGCACCTTGCAGCAGTGCTTACAGCAGGCAGTCAAAGCAGGGTGCACAGCCGGGCCTGCCGGGGAAGCGGGAGCCACGGGCTGTGCGTGCTCTCGTGGTGACACGCGGGCTGCAGCCTGCGCTCTGGGAAAAGCCCCTCTCCATCGGCTCTGCACAGGAAACTTGGGCTCTGCTAACTAAGAACCTGGAAGAGATGGCTCCACTAGGCAGCGGAAACTCCCCAAACGATAAAATGATCTGTAAGCAAAGGGCTGTCACAAGCCACTTGCATCACAGGGCTTTTTCTTTTGAGGGATACCCAGATCCTGGGTCCCACTGGGGCACAGGACGCAACCTGCAGAGACTTGGAAGAGAGCTGAGCACAGAGCAGGGCCCTTGCCTGGGGACACGCTCCCCAAGTGGTCAGCACGAGGAACAAATGGTTAACACTGTGACCAAAAAAAAGGATTAAGAAAGCAAAAACAAAGCTCTAAATAGCTGAGAACCCATTCTGATCTCAGCAACATTGGCACAGTCACGTGTGGTGCTGCTGTGGTTGAAACTCATGCAAATGAGAGTGGAAACTGGCCTCCAGTACAAGTGCACGCCGAGGGAACAGAGAGCTTTCCTTTTCAACATGATTCCAATTGGACGGTCTGAGATTCAATTAGGCTTTGCTTTCCTGACATCTCCTTCCAAATAAAGGCTCAGTCTTTGTCCTAGGTATTTTTAAAAATAAAATAAAACGAAATCATACGCTTGGCTGGACCTGGGCATTCCTGCTACTAAATTGTTCTGTACTTTACGCAAAATTTCAATGTATTAAATAGAAGAGAGATCATTTCTTTGACCATTCTCCAACTGTTTAGAACTGTTAAATGTGAGTTTTTGCCCATGTTTACATGTGGAGTGGAACACAGCCATTCAACCACAAAATGTTCCCAAAGCAAACATCCAAAACCTGGTCGCTGGCAAGGCACTTTGACAGAATTGCCTGAAACCAGTCATTCACAGGATGCCAGAACAACAGATTACCATTGGTAAGAAGTACGCAGAGTTGTTTTCTTACCTCCTGGGAAGGGGCCATTGCAAGTGACAGCAAACAATGACTGGCAAAAGAAAATGTAGGCTCAGGTTTTTTTCTCATCTGGAGGGAGAAAAAAGATGGGTGTTATTTCTGATGTGCATAAAAGCACGCTATTAACAAAATGAAACTCCTTCACCAAGAGCACATATGGGTAACCTGAATTAGGTTATACATATTCTGTAAAGTCAAGGATAGATAACCAAGCTGTTCAGAAATAAAGCCACAGAGGTAAAGATACAACATTCTTACCAAAAATGTAAGTAATAGCTCAGGATACAGCTAGGAAGAATGCTTATAATGATCAAAAGTCTTAAAGTGACTTCCAGAGAGCCACTTCTATTTCGCATGAAGCTAAGAAATGTGTCCACCTTCTATCTTTAAAAGCTTTTTTCCAGAGCCAACTGTTCTTCATGTCCCAAGTTTTCCAAGGAGAAGCAGCCTGGGACTCAAGCCCCCTCACCAGCCCTCTCCCTGCAGCTCACAGCTGCACTGCACTTTGAAGAGAGCTTGTGTTAAGACAGGCAAAATGGAGGTGCAATAGCCGCTCTCCTGCCTGGCAGAAGAAGGTCGTGATGAATTTTCGCTCCTGCCAGCCTTACATCGAGCTGACACACGGCTCAGCAGAGATTTCCAGCTAGCAGCAGGGCAGCAGAAGCCGTGGGAGCACCGTTCCTCACCTGCCCTGTCATGTTTAATATCTCGCCCTGTTTCTTTCACATCTCTGAGAATTACTCGATTGCCGACTAAGCAACAAATGAAAACGTTTCTCCATAATGTTTTCTTTCCTCTCGCATGTTAACACCTCCCCATGAGCCGACTGATCCCTGTACACACTGGATTCTTGTTATTATTCTGCCTGTGCATTGACACCTAGTTGTATGAGCAGTGTTGATCAACTGCAGGCGCCCCTCACTATGAAACCAGCCAAAAACCCACTCACAAATTTGCTCCGCTTGTGAATATTGAAATCATATGGCCAATACTTTCTTAAATTGGTTCAGGCTTGAGGCTGGTTCACAGTAGGAGCAGTGTTGCAACTAGCTTTCTGCAGGCCCCACTATTTATGGTAAACACTACACTTCATTGAAATAACATAAAAATTTGATATAAACCTATTCTAGCAAGGAAATGCTAAAGTGCCACCACTCTCCCTGCTTTAAAGCACTAAAATCAGGTCTACTGCAGCTGTGTCGTGCTGTAGATAGTTGAATTCACAGGACTATCCAGGAGCTGAGGACCACATGTTCTTTGTTTGGCGAAAATAATAAGGAAGAAATTTGTTGTGCTCTTACTGGACCGATTCTCTTTGCCTTTTGAGTATGTAGCAGACTCATGCTGCCAGGACATTTCCTCTCTAGCAGCTTTATCCAGCTACAAAGAGGTCTAAACAGAATGTCAGGCAGGGGGTTCTCTCTGCTGTTTGGGGCAATGGGAAATTACCTGGGACTGCAAACTAGGAGTCTGACAAGGTAACGACCAGCTGAGAGCCACGGCTTCCCAAAGGCGGAAGGTTGCAGGAGAATATTTGCTAGTGCTCCTTGATTCACCAAGCAGAAGGGAAATGGAAACTCTCTTTAAACTCTCAGTCACTAAACTTTGGGTTGAACTTTTATATGGATTGGCTAAAGACAGAGTGAAGCTGGTTTTCACCTTCCAGCACAATTTATTTCATTCTTCAGACTTTGTTTGCAGGCCCCCAAATGATCCCTTGGGAGTTTAGCCATAATCAAAATAAAATCAAAGCACAGTAAAAGCTTTCAAACATAACACATTATCCCAAATATTTATGATGTGTATGTACTACTTTCATACTTTGTTGTTCAAAAAATATTTTAACAGGTGGATTGGCAATGACGCCTAACAGGGACTGAAACCATTACTTTATTGGTATTTCAAGAGATAAGTTCTGAGCTGTGTTTCATTCACCTGTAGTGACACAGAGGACTGAAGTTGTTATAGAAACCAACTCACTTGCCAGAGACCCAGGCAGGAAACATGGTTGCAGTGGAGCCAGAGCTCTCGGCCAGACCCATGGAATTTGCCTATTTTCTGCCAACTGCTCTCACGGAACAACAAGAACAACAAAAAAAGGTAGCATGGACTGGCATAATGACAACGTAATGACAACAAGAGTCTCTGTCCACTCCTAGGCCATTTCTGTTCTCTTAATAGGAGATGGACATATTTTTCATGCTTTTTATCCCTAAAACACATACCTTTCTTACATACACTTATTAGGAGATTTCAATTATTTCTCTCACCTACTTTTAATACCCGACTTAGGTGTATATCCATTTAAGTACTCTAAACTAATCTTTGCAGAAAACAGCCAGGTTCCTGGACTGTGACAGCCATTTGGTCTATAGGTGCCAGAATGAAAAGCAAAGGGAGAATTTCAGGAGGCAGGCAGATACAGAATCATTTTCAGAATAAATTAGCTGAGCGCTGAGAGTCACTATCAATGACTTAAAGCAAATGCATGCATCTTCCAGGGGGATTTTCACGGAATAATTGTATGCTCTTGGCTGGTATTCCTTGGGAAGGCCACCCCAGAAGTTGATGGTTTAAGGTAGTTGAGGTGGGATTAGCCTTCATGAAAGACTCATGGATATTTTCTCAGTGAAAGTTTACAATAATATTTTAAAGACTCTCAACCAACACCCATACTTAAGCTTTGAAAACAGATAATGCATTTTTAATGGGATTGCACATCTGACAAGGAATTTGACTAATTCTTCTGATAGCAGAGAGCTTCCTCCCCATAATGCATCTCAAAAGGATCTAAAAATCAAAACACACGCTACCATCTTTGGAATGGCCTCACCACGACCACCCTCCCCACGCGCTGCTGGAAAGGATCACATCAATCCCAGCAATTCGTGGCAAGGGAAACGAGCAACAGACACCCGACCTGCCGCCAGGCTGTCCCACCAAAACCAGGGCCCGAGTAAAGACGCAGGCGAGCAGGATTCTGCAGGACAGGGGCCAGCTGGGCTGCTGTTTCACAGATGTCTTCAGCAACCAGTGTCTTAACTAACTGAACATTAACTGCAGCTACTAAAATCTTCAAAATTGAAAATTCAGTTGGATATTTCTTTGTTGTGCTGCACTAATGCAGGAGAAGCATCAGGAGTTGTTTTAATTTGAGGCGTTCTATAAGGAAGAGCATGGGGATTGTTGTTAGCTTTTTTTATTATTCATCCTAATGAGGATTTCCTGCTCATAATGGTATGTTTTGCTACGCATTAAAGCCCTTCTCTAAAGAAGAAGACAAGTTAGGACTGTCTCTAATCACATGGCTGTGCCTTTAAAGCCATTCCCAGCATAACCCTTTGTAGATGATCCACAGCACAAAATCCAGCAAGGTCTGTCAAGGCATTTTTAGCATTTGTTCTGTTAAAAAACAAGAAAAAAACCCCGAGGTATTAGAGTGCACTAATCTTTAGAAAGGTTAATTTATTCATAGAGATTTTGACAGAGATGTATGGCTAGGCTAGAGTCCCAGGCACTTCTTCCCGAGGGGAACTGCTAGTGCAGAGCCGGCTTTCCTGACATGAGGAGAGAGAAGCCTCCGAAAGCGGCCCCGGCTGCGGCAGCTGGGGGCTCCCACGCACCAGAACACGCTGCCTTTCAGCAATCAGCAAGCCCAGCTTCTCCTGTGCCAAGCAAACTTTCCTGCTGGGAACAGAGGTAGCTGCAGAGCTGCAGAAAGATCACTTACAGACTAGAATTGCCTCTACCTTTCTAAACTGGAGCAGGGAGGACGTGGCAGGAGCCAGACGCACCTCCTGTCTGTGAGAGGCCTCTGGGACCGTGGGCTGTCAGGACACCGGAGGAAGCCCGCCTGGTAACTAATTTGGTTGCTTCTTTTTAATTTGCTTGGGGTCTGCGCAATTAAAATTAAAGCTTCCACTGGCTGTGGAAGGATAGAGCTAATTCGTGAATGCCATCCAATTTTAGCAGCAATTCTTCAATGTCAGGAATACCTGCATTGCTTCTTCCAAGCCCCGACCTAGCAAACCAGGCTTAATCCTGCTCATAGTTAACTGAAGCACGTACAGGCTGCACTAGCTAGGACCAAGACTAGCAGCTTCAGGGCAGTGATTTTCCCTCCTCTTCCTCATCTCCAAAACACTCATCTATTTGATCTCCTTGCCTTCACCTGCATCTCTAAGACTGTAAAGGATAAGGCACCAGCTTTGCTAGCTGCTTGGGAGCCAAAAGCAATAGGGTTCAGCTGACCAGAACTAGTTAATTGCTAGTTTGGATTATTAACCTCTTGTGCTTAACGAGAGTCCTGAGGCTGCTTAAGCCACAAGACCAATTTCTCCTAACCACAAACATGGAATCCTCATTAATATGAATCTGAGACAATTTTCCAGGAAGAAATCATGCACAGAACGCAGAATCTACCCAGAAGGGAAGATCCGAGATTTGAAAGCATGTTTGAAACTTCTGCAGTTCAGTTTAATTTGCCCCGTCTGGGGGAAGAAGGTCTGGATTGAGAAATAGATTCTATTTTTAATTGTCAGGTGTCATCAGACCTCAAAAGGAGTTTCCTGATGTTCCCCCCAGCACCCCCAAATACTTGTAATTATTTTCAGGGGGTATTTTACTTGAAAAATGATCCATCTCTAACCAAATTTAAGCCTGTGTTATGCAAACACTAAACCAGCTTGTTTGAAAGTAATCCTTACCCAAGGGCTAGCAAAGGAATAAAAATAAATAAAGCATGAGAGGTTTCACAAAACCACAGACACCACTAGGTTCTCCAGGTCCCAAGGAAGAAAATCTCATTCTGCTGACTTCCTTTTATATTTTTGTGACTGTAAGATAAATTTCTTATGAAGTGTTACAATTGATACATGGATCAATTTACCCAACAATCAGCAGCTGCTGCCTCTGAAGTGGAATGTGGCGGTGTCTAGAGGCGCAGAGCAAACCAGCTGAGGGCAGGAAGCAAAGTTTATTGCATAAATCTGAAACTACAGAAGGTAAGGATTTAGCAATATGTGATTACTCATTTTCAGCTAAATTGTTGATCTTACCACTACTCAGCACAATGTCAACGATCCAGGATTTCCTTAATGGGCAAGAGTGAACAAGGCCCCTTGATGCCCCAGATGGCATCCAAAAGGCGCTGCTGCTCGCACGGCAGCTCTGGGCGACGCACTAGTGGTGGCTGCTGCTCTCGGCCTGGGCCACCAACCCCGTTCACCTGGTCCCCGGTTCTTCCGGAGTGGCTCCCAGGGCAAACGTGGCCGGACCCCACACGACTGAGCCTGGGAAGCAGCCCGGGTTCTGCCCAGAGACTGACAGGGCAAGGAGCACCACGCCTCCCCTTCGCCGTCCTTTCATCTCAGCGGAGTGTTTTCTTCTAACATTCAGTAGGTTTAAAGTAACAAGTGAGCCTTTCTCCCAGGTAGGATTATGCTGTAACAGGAACGGGGGTTCCTTTCCCAATTGTTCTTTCCATTGTTTGAAATATGAACCGTCACACTCAGAGCAGTGGTGCTGGGCGAAACCTGAAGACGGCAGGAAGACGGCGGCATTCCTCTGAGCTAACACGGGAAGCATCTTAACCCAGTCCTGCTGAGATAACAGCCTGTGGGGAGCTGTGGGGCAGAACCCACGTCCCCTCACAGGAATGACCCACCACGGCTGGGGAGCAGCCTGTGCAGTGCGTTATCCCCTGGCATTTGGGCTACTGTGCTGGCAAAAGCTTTTCCTAATGGCAATCACACACCCCACACGCAGATTTGCATCACAGAAAATGGTGCAACGGGGAGGCCAGGTCTTTCTGCTGCAATTTATTCCAAGCAGCTCTATCTAACAACCTCCTTCCAGGAGTTCCCGTTCACTTCTTGTATACCAATCTATTTTCATGTTGGTATCTTGTTTTAATCTTTCCTTTCACATGGATGTGAGTACAATACCAATAGCAGATGTGGCTCATTTAATGTATAGCAAGTCTCAGTCATAACACATTTAAAGAGTTCTCTCAGGTACGTTTGTTTGACTTCCATAACATGCAGACAATGTTCTTCATTACATCTATTTCTGGCAGATTTGGTAAAAGTCCAAAGAACGACTGGGGCAGTACTTCTCTCCTAGCTTAACACCATTTTTCCAGTTCCAGTAACAAACAGGTATCTGCCAGACACTGAACAGTTTCTGTGAAAAAAATATCTTTTTATTAAGAAGTGTTTTTTGGATCAAAACAGGCATTTTAATTTTGATTTACAAAATAATAATTTCCTTATTTCTTAGTTTGAGGGTGTGCTGGAATTTCACGAGTTACAGGAATTCTAGAATTCTACCAGCTCCATTCAGAGCGTCTGCTCTCTTTTCAGGTACCGCAGGGGAGGCCCTTGCAGACCAGCACGGAGCCCTCGGCAGCGCACAGAAAGGACGTGCAGTGCCCCACAATCTGCCGACCCTCCTCTACCTCCGCAGAGATGCTACTCTGGGGCCCATCAATAACGAGCTTCCCACGAGACTGAAATACGCTCCCAAACACCAGGAATTTGCAACAGGGAATTTCAAAAAGAATCCAGAACACAATGGCAAATAATAATGGACTACACGGGTGGCAATTCCTGGCTCCAGTGACAAATTCCATAGGCTTCCACATCTTCCTGAAATATGAGAATTTTCAGGGATCAGCAAGAATCCAGATGAGCCATCAAGCACTGCTGAAGCACCTCAGCAGTGGGAATTCTCAGCTTTCCTCCGCTTTTGTAGACCACAACGTGTTGTCATACTTATGTCCAGTAATCTAATTTAAACTGCTGCAGTATTCCTAACTAGCCATCTGCAATTGTCATTTCAGGAGAAGTTAATGGAATGGAATTCAAAGAATTCCAATTCTTGTAATGGAATTCTATCAGGTTATATTTGAATGCCATGTCATAGTGTTATTTAAAATCAACTTTTTTTTTTTTTGCTAGAAAATAGTAAAATCCCCCTAGCGTATTTCAGAAGCTACCTGTAGTTTAGTATCCAAATATTCACAAACATGGTGTAAACTTCTTGCTGACTGTTCAGGCCATGGCTCTGAGTTTTACACCTTTTTTTACTTCTTTTTACCTTTTTCTTGCTCATTTATCTGCTCAGTTAGATCAGGAACAGCCTGTCTCCTCTTGCCTCATAACCATTTCACCTATGGCACCACTCCACCCCCTGGCATGAAACAACCGTTTCTTCCACAGGAGAAATGCCCCTTCCACCTTTGCACAGTACTATTATTAAAGTCATCTTTTAAAAAGCTCTTTTCTGAGCTGTGTAGGTAACGACATTTGAGGCTCATTTTGGTCTGTGCATCTGAATAACAATTCTGATGTTTTTAGGATTTTGCTGGGGCTTTTTTTTTGACATTTACATAGGACAGATGTCATGAAGGCTGTTCTTGTAAACAAGATATGGAGATGGTCTGGATTGGGTTACCTTGGTAAAATAGTTTAAAGTAAATAAAAGGATGCTTGGTCTCTTTCGGATGAATTAGCTTGATTGGAATTGTCAGGTTAAAAAGTCTAAATAAACAGTTGTGCATCTAACCTTAATGGAGTTAAGGGCCCAGCACTAGCAGGAAAGAGACAAACACAGACCGAAAGCCCAGAGGATGGATTTCATGCCAGCACGAATGACAGCCTGAAGAGGCTGTTGGCTCTTCTGAGTCCCGTGTTGTGCTCGTACTTCATGCCCTGCTCCCTCCTCACAGGATGCTGGACTTCACCAAGGCTGCACTCACCTTCACACCTCCAGCCAGCCCTTCTTTGTTTGTCAGCCCAGGATCCAGCAGTGCCATCTCCTTGCCGGCCGCTCCATCACCTGTCAGAAATTATCCCAGCTCTCCAGGAACCTTTGGGAGTGCTGGTGCCTTGCTGTGTTCCTCCAGCAGGTTAAAGGCCCCAGGAGAACCAGGGTCTGTGATCATGAGGCTATTGCAGCTGTGTGAGGAAAGCCTCATCCACCTCTTCTTCCCGCTCATACATTTTCTTATCTACTTGCTGCTGCCTAGGGTCTGCCTGTCACTTCGGTGCCAAAAGAATTCCTCACTGGGTACTCTAAACCACTGAATAGTTCTTGGTATCATGTAGCAAGCCAGTCCTGTATGGAGGTGTATAAATTTAATTGATGGATGACTCATCTCACATCAAAACATCCTGACGATGCTATACAACTATTTCAGGATGAAAGACGTGTAAGTGCAAAGATTTTTTTTTTTTAATGTTCAAAGAGAAATGAAAAATTCAAAAAGACATTGCCCTTCAACTTCTACCAGTCCATTTAAAAGTTCCATAGTAGCTGTATTACCATGGAACAATAGCAAAACACTGATAATTAAAGACTCTTACTCTTCATACGGTACGACGCTCTTAGGCATTTTCCACCTTGTTCACATCAGACTTTTTGAAGACTGTCTCAGATAGGGTTTTTTTTAAAAAAAAGTCATTTTGTCATTTTATTTGTTGGTACACAAATAAGATTAAGGAAGAGTGTTTGTTTTCTCGTGTTAAATCTTTTGACCATGACTGGCATAGTCAAAAACAACTAGGAGGTTTAGACTCCAAGATACTAGGAATTACAAGTTACTGTGACTCTCTCTCAGTTAACAGCAATGAATACAGCACAGAAACAGAGGTACCTACACAAAGAATTTGGCCCACAACAAACATACATTATTGTAAAGGAGTCCAGAAAATAAATTCTGTTCAGACCAGAAATTACCTTAAATGACTGTTGAGTTGACTGGGTTACAATATTTTAAGGATCATAAAAATAAATATAGTTGTCCAAACAGTGAGATGTAGTGTGTTGCCAAGTAAAACACCCCAGCATGAAGGGGTGCTTACCCTGTGTAGCATGGGCTGCCTGTAAACTACAAGGACTAGGATGAAGTGACTCTTTGTTCGGTCTGTGTGTTTAAAAATTGACGAGTGCTCCGTGGTATCAATCATGCCTGTCAGACAGCACAAGTGCAGATCTGTTACACTTAAAGGGTTGTCAAATGAGACATGATTTAATTTGTCATTTTTTCTCTCTCTCTTACTGCAGCTTGCACGTGCTCTTCATTACTCTTCATCATCAGGGAAAATGAATACATTTTTTGTATAATTTTTTTTTCCCAGAGAGGGTGGAGGGATGGTTGTTTACCAATGACCCAGCACTTGTGAAGAGATCATAAGCAGCTGTTCCCTACATGCCCTCACGATCGGAGAATTTCAGCGAAGCAGTGGGAGGAGCAGGCCCCGGGAAGGGGCTCCTTGGTCCATTTTTTCAATAGACAAAGGCCCCTGCCCTGCAAAGGGCTCTGCAAAAGAGACTGAGGATTGAAGTCTTCGCAACTTGTGTTGCACTGCAGTTCTTCATTACACGTGCCTCTTCCTCAAACGTGTCAAAAAGATATTTTAACATAGTGCCTTCACACTAGGTATTTTGGAGCACAACCATCAAGGAATTTCACTTACTTCAAGATACTTACTGAAAGATAGAATTCCAAATGCAAAAAACTTTCTGATTTCTTTGACTTTGTTAAAGACCCTGTTACCATGACCCAGGAAGAAGTAAAGCAGCAAGAAACTTCACTAAAGCCCGACAAAGCACTCCAGAGTGACGCTTTCAGAACAGCCACCTACACCTGAACCCAAAGGACTGTGGGCCACATGGCCAGTGGCTTCGAGAATCTGGGTCCCAAACCCTGCTTTAGCTCTACCTATTAATGTGAATAGCTCTATTGAATTCAATTGGACTGCTCATGGAATAATGCTAGAAAACTTTGGCTCTGCTTTGGTAAATTAAACTTCAAGAACAGTCTGCATATATCATAACAAAGACCCTAAAGCGTACGAGCATCATGAAAGAAGCTTATTTCATTAAATCAACTTGTAACTATAAGCATACAATTATGAGACTAAAATACGAATACTCCCAATCTGAAATGCAGTGCCTCAAACTTATTAAATGTCACTAATAGGCATACCTTAAGGAGGCAGGCAGCATGCTGCCTTTGGATGCCCCAACTATAAATCAACAGATTTCCTGAAGTCTGCCTGGAATAGTGGAGAGTGGCCAAAATCACATGAACTACTATTTGTGTGCTATTAGTTGTGGGGGAGGGAGAAAGGAAGAAGGGGAAGAAGGAAACCACTTTTTTTAATAGTTGCTACAATGTTTGGAAAACATTCACTCATAGCATCCATGTATCAGGCCTCTATGTAATAATTCCAGGCAAAAAAAAAAGAAAAAACACAACCTGAAAGCCTGCCTGAAGGGCCTGGAAGGGAGGAAAGGAAACCAGGGATGCTAGGTTTTAACTGGGAAAATTGGAACATTGTCAACGTTTCCATTTAAAAGAAATATGGTAATTACAAAGCAATGCCTGAGTCTAGGTGCCTTCCAAGGTAGCAGATTAGGTTAATTTGTTCTGCTCAGTGGTTTTACTTCTAAACAACAGTGCAGTCTTACATAGAACTTGTAAGGGTTTTTCTCTTTGTTGCAGTCAGCTACAGCCTCCCACCCGTCCCATGCACTCGCAGGCCCTGAAACACAGGCTCACAGTGTCGTTCTGAGAGCTGCAGAGCCCGGCAGACCCTGCCACAGATGGCGCGTAGAGAAACGCATGAAGCAGGCTCTGTCTGCAGCGTTCCCAGGCCCTTGGGCCACCCCACAAACAGAATGCCATGACATCCATGAAAGAATATGTGTATTTAACAAGGAATATTGAAGATACGAAAGTGGTCACCACTATACACACGAAGAGGGCTCTACACAGCTTAAGTTGCATCATGTTTGCACTAGTGCGCAAAACATCGCACAGAGTCATCTAGCGGCCCAGTGAGATCCTACAGGGGAGTATTTTGATTTTTCTAAACCAAAAAATAAAAAAAAAAATAGTGAGCAATTAGCCCCTAGTATCTAGTTTCACCAGGGATTTGAAAAATGCAACATGAGCCAAGAAACTGAAATGAAGCGATGTGCATATGTGAAGCCAGAAACAGAGGATGGTAGCAAGCCATTACTGGAGCATTACCACTGTCCTGAGTGACCTCCCCTGCTGATTATCAATATTAGTTTAAATGCAAACATTTTGCATCAGCTGCCATCTGGAAGAAAGACAGATCTCACTGCAGTTAGAAACAGAAATTCTTTCTCTGAGATTTTAGCAGATTGCGCTCATGGTTATTTTTTGATGTTCCTAGGGAGAGAACATTTTTATAAAACAAAAAAAATCTCCTTGGGAATCCCTGTTGATGTGATGTTTTTGATTAGTGCTAATGTTTTTCTGGCTGGCTGTGAAAATGCATTTAACTATAATTGACTAGGCATTGTAATTCCAAAGCTTTATGAAACAAAAATCCACAGAGTGACAATCTGATATAGAAATCTGGCAAAAGATGATGTATCTTGCCCCTCAGAGACAAGTTTAATGGAATAAAAATATTGATTTAATATAGAAAGATGGGATATACATTTTCCTATAACTTTCGGTATTACCGAGGGAGCACAGGAGAACATTCTTAACATGAAAGCCTGCTCAGATTTGGGACAGTCTTGTCCTACAGGAAGTGGCACAACTACAATTCCTGTGCTCACTGCACCCAGGAGCAGACTGCATCCCCAGGAGGAGTCGCGGGCAAGGACATGGGCACATCTACTCCCTTTCCACCTTCTGTGAGTCCATGACTTCACTTTTCACTAAAACTGGAAGGAGAGGAGAGAAGCAGGAGGAGGCAAGCAACTGAATTTCCTCACCGCTATCACAATTATATTTTGCTGAGTGCTCCCCACTAGAGATGGGCTAAACTGTTTCGTTAGCCACTTCCTGGAAAGCTCCTCTCCGTGGCAGCCATAGGGAAGCCATGTGTTTGCTTTGCTCAACCTCAGAAATGGAAAATGCAAGGCTGGTTGATTCCCAGACTGTAAATTTCAGAGAGTACTTTTAAATAATGCTCTAAATTAGATCTCCTTGTGGGGAAAATGAATCTGTCGAGGGAACAGACTTTTTAATTTGTGAAACAAGGAGCTTAGCTGTACAGTAGTCACAATGACACCACCAATTTGGTTCTAATAGTTGATGCTAAGCTGAAAGGGGCTGCAGCAAGAGAACACAGCACTGACCAGATAGCACCAAGTGACTGTCCATTGCACTCCCTTCTGGTTCATTTCAAGCACAGTGAAAACTGTGATGATTTCACCCTCTCCTTCACGTTTTTGGGAAAAAAAAATACTGCAAAAAGGAACAACCCCAAAGAACACTGGGGATAAAGAAAAAATCACAGCATCGAATCAATTAATGCAAGTTCTTCCTAACTTCCATGCGAGCTTTGCCTTCAATTAGCATGATCTCACTGAACCCTCTTGTGTAGGCCCGGAGCAAAAGCAATGGAAACTTTCTCCCTTCTTGTTTTAATCTTTCACCAAGTCCTGACTTTCGCCTCCAGCCCGTCTAATTGAAACTAATCTTCGCGGGCGAGGCCTGTCTCTTTCCCTTAATCCCTCTCTAAGGAAGCTCACATGGTCCCAATTACAGCCACACCGGCCCCTTTTATTCCCCTCCTCGTCTCTCTCTGCCAGTTTCATTTTTTGAAAGTTTGCATTATTAACTCCATGCTTGCGAGTTCCTGTCTGTCACGGGGGCCTAGAGATGTTATCACTGGTTGCCGATGTATAAGGTTACCATGAAAGCATTTTATGGATTACATTTTGCAAAAAGGCGATAGAGGGCATGATAGCTAGCACAGTGGTGAGCTTTATAGGAGTTTATATCTGCAATAAATGAGGGGCCAAGGAAGTGTTTATCTTGGACTTATGTGTATACCTGCTTAGATATCTGAAGGCAGAGACAATAACAGCTAAGAAGGGATCACTAACATTTACTGCAAGGGTTCACAGAGATGCTTATGAGATGGGCTGCTACCCTGGGAGGCAGGCAGGCCACAGAGACACGGCCGGGCAGCCCAGCTGTACAGTGCATTTGACATCACGACTTAATGAGGTTTGGTGAAGGCAAAGACAGCACTCGCTATTCCCAAACTGGCTCCTAATCCCAAGCCAAAGCCAAGCTCACTAACACTGCAGCTCAAACAATTTATTAAAAATAGACAATTTTCCTTCTCTTCCTATTGTTTTACACTTCCTTCCCATAACTGGCTGAGCTGCAGCCAATAGCTCTGCTTTCCTCCAGTGCTATGATTTATTGCTTGCTTATATAGTTTCTGGTTCCAAGCGAGGCGCATAAATCAATCAGGGTGGCTGCTCTCCTGAATACATTCACTTCAACATCTCTGTTGTAGCCCTGAGAAAGGCTGCTCAGCAACACCACTGCAATTCTCCCCCTCTCCTATCTTCCCTCTTTTTACACAGAAGAGCAGAAATGCGTGAGGAGAGAGTCTTCCTTTGCTGCACGGGCAGTGCAGAGAGCAGAGCACTGGGGTAGCCAACAACAGGCTAATGAACGCAGCCTAAGTGTGAACATATTAAATAGTCACCATGGCTTAATAACAAGAAATGGTTCTGGGATTTATGTTACAAGCAACAAAACTCACCAACTGTTGCTGGTAACCAGAATCTGGAGCAGAAATTCTTATATAATATAATTTAACTCTGGAACCACAAATTTGCCCATTTTTTATCCCAAGGGGACTGCAGTTTAAGTATGGCCTTTCTGTAACAGAAGAAAGCAGCACAGTAGCCATTTACGAGGTTCAGTTGCTTTGAAAGAAAAAATAAAAGTATTAATTCCTCATAGTGTTCCCTCTCCCTTTGGTGTTGAAGAAAGAATGAAGGGAAGAACCAATGTGACAGGTGGGAGGGACATCTTCCCCAGAGGACGTTCTGTTTGTACATAAGGACACTCTAGATTTTATCTCCTGATGTTTTCTGCAAGTAAATCTCAAAGTAAGAAGAGAAAAAAAGAAAGATCAGCTTAAATGCGATAAAAAGTAAAAACTGAAAATTTCCTGAATTAAAGACTTGAAAAAATCTTATCATTTTTATCAAACAAAATATTTTTCTATAATTTCAAAACATTTCCTTTGGATTTTGAACATTTTAAAAGCAGGTTTTACTTCAGCTAGTTTAAATTTAAGAGCAAAAAGTCATTTAAACCAGAAAAATGACAATTCCATTTTTTAAAATGTCAAACTAACACATTTTGACAAACTCAAAGTATTTTTTTCCCAAAGAACAATCCAAGGCAATAAGTTGCCAGAAACATATCCCATAAGAAAAACTGGCATTTTTTAGGAAAAAATAAAAGCTTTCCCATATGGAAAATAAATCCTTGGCCAACACTAACACCTGAACTGTGGTCAAGCTAGCAGCAGTCCTACCTGTAGGGCTCTAAGAGGCATAGCTAGATACTTCAGGAGCCAGCAACAGCACAGGCACTACAGTTATTCCAGTGACTCCTGCACGCAGCCTGCTCAGACACTGGCTTTACATATTCCTAATCTTTCATTATAATGGGAATACAGTATGTGCTTTTCTCAGAGCTTTTCAGTATGGAAATCTTCATGACTCATCTGTCATTATTTCAGTGTCTTTCATAAGACACTTTTCATAAGCTTCTGAAACTGTACGGTCTGATCAAAATCTCAACTTTCATTAACAAAAGTCTGTTTCTCCCATCTACAGCCCAGGGTGAACAACAGACCCTCCACCCTAATGTTCAGAAATATAAGTTGATAAGAAAATAAATTAATCAATCTTATTTTAAGCCTAGTTGATAGAGGTACTGAAACAGAGGTGCCTGGACCAAGATTCTTAAAATCTATACTACTAATACAGATTTCATAATTCAATAAAACACACACACACACACACACACATGCACACATACATATGAACATATGTATGCATATATGCACTTGTTCCTTGCTGCCTCTTTTCTTTCTTCTGTGAAATTATCTTTTAGTTGAATACTTTTATGCCCAACTCCTTTTTTGGTCTAAATAGCAAGAATCTCTCAGCAAGAATCTTCACACTGAAACCTCTGGTTTGCCGCTGAATTTTTCACATGTAAGCTGAGAAGCAAAAACTCATGGCATAGCATCATGCATTTTATGGCACTGCAAGAATAGGTCATTGTTTTTCTTTGCCTGTGATATTTATGAGGACCTAGAGAATGATTAACTGAAGGAGATGGGGGAAATGAATCCTTCTAAATAGTGAAGCTTTGGATTCTCTAACCAAACGAATGGCTTTTATTTCAGATTTATGATCTTTACACAGCCTTGCGATGATGAGTAACGACCTATCTTCATACTATTAAAAAATTTATTATGACTATTTATCACCAAAGTAACATAACCAGACTTGAAGGAGCACAGAATAATGTTAGGAGAGCAGCCACCACTGTCGTAGCTGTGAACTTCCTCAAAAACCCTGCGCCAAAGAGGGGAGCTACCTTCTGTCCATGCTGAGAAGGGACAGTTTTATGGAAGTGTGTCCTGTTGGGTAGGAGAAAGTCCAAAGACAGCAAAAGGTCACATGTACACATGAATATCTCCAGGGAACAGAGAACGGGGAATCCAGCTGTATGTGTGTGTAGCTCTCTCCTCTCTTTTGTTTTCCAGGCTTAATGGAGAAATGCTGAGGAGTCTGCATGATGTTCAGTATGTAGCCCAGACTAACTGGACTATTTCCACCCACGGAAAATCTCTCTAAAGGCTAAGTAGATAAGAGTCAAGAGATGTCATAAAAATTGTTACAGAACATGAATAGTGATACTAAGAAGAGTGGCGTAGGTCTCAGGAACGCTCCCTGAGCGTCGCATAGCATTGTATCCTGCTACTGACTTCAAACCATTCTCCAGTTCTCCTGGTAGAATTTCATCAGATTTATATCTGCTTTTTTAAATGAGATTTTGCAGGTTACTAATGCAGCTTGAGCATAGCACAGCAAGCTAAAAACTCACAGCCTTTCTGCCCCTTCATTACCTTTGAACTAAGCACTAAAACTGTAGTTAACGTTAGTAGCAGTTACCGGAAAGTCTCATGGATGCATTTCAGTATTGGCTCCGCCGTAAGAGCCAGATGCTGAAAACCCCTCAAAGAAATGCAGTCCATCAGAGCAAGTCATCCAGTTACAGAGGGCTGCAGCCACTGCTGCTACAGGAGTTTCCTCTGCACTGGTCGAGTACGATGGCAGCTATGCCCCTGGAGTCAGGAACATAATGGATTGCCTCCAGTCTCCACATGTAAGTGAGATCAGCCCTTTCCACTTTTGAAGCAGGCTGTCAGTAAGTGTCATATTTTATTTTGCTTCCGAAATACAAATATGGCAACACATACTTTGTTAGCAGGCCAAAAGAATTATAACTTTATTTTGCTGAAAGCAATGTTGATTTGGATTTAGCCTAACACTGCTTGTAAAGCTGAATTACACTGAATCTGCCCTAAGCAGCTGTGACGGTTGGATCTTTATACAGACACACACTGCTGCCTACAGTAAAAATGCAACTGATGCTCAGGAAGAGTAGCTCTTCTGAGCAGCTCGGGAAGTCCCCACACTTCCCATGCCTCACAGGCCACTGAAGAGAGAATTCCTAACAGATTCTGGCTTCTAAATCACTGTAGGCAATCTCAAGCCAGGTCAATCACAGTGCCAGGGAGCAGAACCTACATAGGCCCCTGGAATTCCAAGGAGATGAGCAGGGAAAAGCCTATAAAATAGAGTATGGTAGAGTATGACACAGTACAGTACGACAGAACAGCAGCCCACCTGCTTCTCCCAGGACTACAGCTAACATCTAAGATTGCCAGGCTACAATACCAGTGGAAGAAATTGCACATGTTCTGCCATATCTGGGTTTTCTAATTATCTGTAGGCAGAGACTAGACAACTGATGGAAAAATGGGAGGCTTCCACAAGCAAAGGGGAGGAAGACTCTTCCCTTTGTCACTGGCAGAACAGCTATTAGCAACATTTTTGTGTTTGCTGGTACTCCAGGTTGTGACATTTGCTTTTTCTAACCACACAGAGCTTTCTTGGAGACAAGGATGGTTTACACTGTAAGGGCCTAATTCAGGGATTGTTGATAGCTGTGACACTTGTTAAATTTTAATGGAGTTTAGATCAGGCCTAGCAGTTTAAAGGGAGTGATTCTTCCCTTTCCACAATGTATTTTTTTCCATAATCCAAAGAGTTCCAGGAAACCTCACAGGGTCAAAGTCTGATCTGAGCCAGACTGCTTTCAGGCCAGGATCCCACGTCTGCCAGCCTTAGGCTTCCTTGGGCCAGTGTCTCAGGGTTCTCACTAAGTCGCTATGCTGACCTCTGATAGCTTTCGTTAGGTAAATCTGCCTGGCTACTAATCACAGCTTACCTATGGCTGCTCATTCTGGTTTAACGATGTAGTTGGATGTGAGGGGTCATCAATAAAAAAAGGGTGGTTTCTGTGTTCTCAGAACAGATCCCCAAACCCTACAGACCAATGCCAGGTTCCAAGTTCCCAAACCCATCTGTAGCAATCATCAAATAAACTCTTAACGGTGTCTTCTGTAGCTTTTAATAGACTAGAGTACTTACACTGTCAGCTTTTACTGGGCAAGATGTAATTTTCCAATAAACACCACCTCCTCCAAAAAGCAGCACTTCTGAACTTTTTCCAGAATCCAAAAGCTTTGGCTGTAGCCACAGCAATGGGAATCAAACTATAAAAACAAAATCCCTCCTTTCACTCTATGCTCTCAAATGTTTTTCCAGGGCTGAAATCAGAGGCGCGCTTGCTATTTGTTGCTGCTTCTGTTGGCTTTTAAAAGCACAAGAGGGTAAAGGAGCTGGATGCCTGTAACTTTCACAGCTTGCTTATGTACACAGTGCCATAACCTTTGTGTCTTGCTGTGAGCAGCTGCACTGCAATTGTATTAGTCTGACTGACTGTAAACTGTGTGGTAATATGTAAAACATATTGTGAGTGATGATGACTAATTGGAGAACATCTTGCGGGACATGCTAAACGTGTGTAAAATGTCATCCAGCTGCAAGCCTCGTTCTGTCCTGCATGCAGTCTGCGCTACTTATCAGCAGTTTCTCAGAGAATGGATGAATGCCGCACCAAGGAATATTCTGCGTTTCAGTCTCCTCCACCCCTGCCTTCGGTAATCAATAACAGGACAGTGGAACTTAGGCCTGGGTTTCCTATAGGGAGTATCAATTTAGAGCCCCTGGCTCGAGGAGCCTGTTTGTCACTGTGATACTAAGATAAATCAGCTGCCTTTCCAAAAAGAAAAAAAAAATCTGACATATTTCAAAACCCTACTAGCAAACGGCCACATTGCTAGGATCCAGGGATAGGGTGCCCCATTTGAAAGCCAGCACATTTACATTCAAAAGAGAAAAGCTACTTCTTAGGTGAAATGTGTTAAACTTATTACAGGCACCAAAGCTCCCACTGGATGACATACTAGCTTTGTTCAAGTGTCAGATCCTCTCCCACTCAGGCTGGACCACAGACTATTCTCTTCTAGCTCAGCTGGCAGGGAAGGTATTCCCCATACCAATTCATGATGCATCATGAAGGAGCCTCATGTAAGGAGCCTTTGTCCATGGGTCATAAGGCCAAATAGCTTTTGCAGGGCATTTCAAATAAAACTTACAAAATTTCTCATGAAGACAGTAGTAATAATTCTCCCAACAAAAGCAGAAATAAATACATTAAAATCTTATCTTTTAAATAAAAATATTTTCTCAAAAGAGATTAACAGAATTCATCAGTTACAAATTCTTTAGAAGCATACAACCCAAATTACATTGGACAAGAGATTAATTACAGATAGTCCCACTTTCTTTAAAATGATAGATCTCATGGACAGAGCACCAACTAGTGCATACCAACAAAGTGGTACCTTCCAAGGAAAGCAGGTTTAGCTCTTGTTCCAAATATCACAGTGCAACTTTGGAAGCAAAGATCTTACATGTACAAATGAGAGCAGAATTGGGCTGGCCCAGAACAGGTATGCCACTTTTCATTGCAAATGTGTTTTATTAAACGTACAGCTCTCCTTGCATAACCTCCCTATTGTGCTAGAGTTGGCAATTGCAGCATACTAAATTTTATACTGCCATCTCTGTAGTTCATAGTAAATTAATTGCAACAGGTTATAATCATTAAAATGTTACAGTTCTTGTCTAGAGAAGCTCCTAATGTTAGGACAACAAAAGCTTCCACAGGAAGTCCTTGTTAAAACAGTGATTTGTGTGTACAGGAGACTCCCTGGGACTGTACAGCAACGTCTCCAGCAGTTACACTGCAGATGCCCTGTGCCTTCACAACATAACATGCATTTCAAAACCTCCAGCAACAGAACCCAACAATGCCCCTCATTGTTCATTTTAGCTCGCACTGGACCAAAACAATAGCTTGGTTGTAGTCCCAATAAGCTGGGACGTATCTGCTATCTGCTGTGCAGGCAACAGTGAGGTTAGCTAAGGGTAAAAATAATTCTGTCCTCCTTGGTGCTGAAAACCCTTTCATTTGTACTGGTATTCGGGGCCTAATTTAAACAGGGACCATCTCTCTCCGAGCACATCTGACTGGCAGTACAGGATAGAATTACAGCTGTATGGTCTAGCTTGTCCATTATGCATTTAAACACTGTCAAGAGGATCCCAATAAACCTCACCGTGACCACTGCTCCCTGGGGATCACAGCTAGCTCCTCTGAAAGCCAAGGAGTTTTTGGAGCTGCCTGATAAGGAGCAGCGGTGCTTGGCCGCCCACGGCAGCACGCGGGCGCAGGGTGGTCGCGGGCAGGGGTGGCTGCGCAGCGCTCGCGTGGGGCTCTCCGTGCCGCACGCACAGGCTGCCCCAGGTGGAGCGCGCCGCCACCGAGCGCCGCGCAGCCCATGACCTGCTCTTCACCTCCACCGCTGTGGCTCTAACAGAGCCGTTTTGTTCCTCCCCATAGTGGAGGGCGTCCAAACAGCAAATGTTCAGTGAGGGCAGGAAGAGCGTTTGAAGCAAATTCTTGGAGAAATAAATGTGAATTTACTTAACTTACCATGTCTCCTGCTTTTCCCCTCAGCCCCCCTTTTTCCTTCCTACTGCTGTTCCTCAATAGCATCCCTCTACTTTCCAAGTCACCCTTCACATTCACTACTGTGCACCTCTCTCGCTCTTGCCACCCACTGCCTGTGTCTTTATTTTCTTTTTCTAATTGCTCTCTCCTCCCTCCATCTCAGCACAGACTTCTTCCAGGTGAGAATATTTTACTCCAGGATTCTATTAAAAATGACTGTGAAAGTCCTGGCTCCCACTGCTTTCAGCTCCTCAAACACGCTTACATAAAACACTTGAGCAAAAACAGAGGCAGCAGCTGAACTGAACCTGAGCAGAAACAGTGGCTTCCTATGTCCATCTATTCCATCCTAAGCGAACCTAAGGTTTTATGTTTTGTTAGCTACACACACGTTTGTCATGAGCTTCTGTGTTTTGCATATAGCTGCAGTATTTGTATGTTTGTGTTCACATGTCTGTGTTTACTCATTAACACAAAGTTTATATGTTACACATTAGCATTGAGGTTTCATTTATAACAAGTTTCTACCCCACGTCACAGACCAGTGCTCGAACACTGAAAATGTAAAACTTCAAAACCCAAAATGGAATTTAATTTAAAACACTAATAGTAAACTTTTGTTATTAAGTCAACCACATTATTTGGGGGCTCAGTCCACTTTTTAAAGCTTCTGAGCTGGTAATTTTGCCAGTACTTGAAGCTCCAAGTGGAGCTGGACTCTAAAAGCCAGATATCCAAATTTTCTAGATAGAGCAAGTGAAATTAGATTGTTCATATTTTGCTCTAAGGGTTTGGCAGACAATGGCCTTCCCTTCGTAACGTTTTCTCCTTTCCTTCCTCCTATCAATCTAGATAGCCCTACCACAATGGCCTAGGAAGAAACATTTCGGAAAACAGAAACACCCCCAGCAGACAGATGAAGAGGACTCGTGTCCTGCTTGCCAGCTGCCACTGGAGTCGCTTAGCCCAGTAGCAACAAACACTCAGTGACTTTGCTACCCACTGAGCACCCGGGAAGGGTTAAACTCCCTGCTGCTCGAGCCGAGAACCAGCTTTTGCAAGGCAGTTATGTTCAGAATGCAGGTTGCCATTGTGTGTGTTTTATTAATATTTGCTATTAAATTTTAATATAGTGATTACAGAGGAGAAAAATTGTGCTTCACATTAGGAAGGTATTAAAGAGTTTGGAGAAGTCTTTAATTTGAAGGAAGCATTCATCAGGTAGTTTATAAGATGTCATTTATTTGTCGGAGCATTTTCTCAGGATGTTCAGAGCGGGGTAAGCCTCCCCATTAATCAGAATAAAAGATCCAGCACCACTTCGGTCTTTTGACCATCTCACCAAATTGGACTAGAAGCATGTACCTAAAAAGGCACCTAACCCAACCAGATCAGGCCATCCATTCCTCCCAGTGTCAGCAAAGCACAGAGCATCTACTCACTAGGGATTCTCTTTAACTAAAGCCATGAATTCTGATACTTATTAAAATAAGAAAAAGAAAAACACAAAAAGCCCTTCTTTTGGCAAGTCCCTCACAAGGCCAACACAAGCCATGGTTCAAAGGGAACCTCAAGTGACTTGCTTGCTTCTAAGGGATTTTTATGGCATCGAACTCTCCCCCAGACAACCAGGAAGGCCTCCTGTTCTCTGAAGGGAGGAGCTGATGTGGTTGTGCTGCGACAGCCTTGGAGCTGCTGATCCCAGAGGCCCAGGTTCTCCAGCAGCCTGCTAGGTAAGCTAGCATGAAACAAAGAAACTAGTGTTTCTATCCCATTCGTAGGAATGGGATAGAGGAAAAATAATTTTGACTAACCAATATTTTCCAATGAAATCCCTTTTTGTCAGAAAACTCCCAACCTAGTGTACTGATAGGAGAGCAGAGAGATGTCCCAGCACTCCAGATCATCCTGCCTCAAGACAGAACTCATCAAGAAGCATTGCAGGAACACTTCTTTCCCTGGAATGCCACATGTTGTCAGCAGCAAAACAGTTTGTGGAAAGCAGCTCTTTTCACATAAAGCCAATAACGAAAACATTTCTTAAAAGCGGTTCCATAAAAGCAAAACAGAAGATTCCAATTTTCTTTTGAAATGGTCTTTTAAATTTTGTATTAGGGAACACTATGAAATAAAGATGAAACTGGAATGATTCATATTTTCAGTGTAACCAGATATCTATAGATGGACTCAAAATATTTTTTTGTTTATTTCATGGAATGTTTTCATGGCCTTTTGTGTTTTCCAGCAGAAAACAGAAAGCATTCGCCACAGTGTTCAGGCCTTGCACTGGCTTCTGCATATACACAGGAGTTTATAAAAGGCGGAAAATGTTGTTTAGTGCTAATGGTGGTAGCATTGCTGCCTTAATTTATTGTTTTCTTCAAGTGCACCTTGAAGGCACACCAGACAAAAACTGGGTCAGCAGAGAACCTGAATAAGCTTGCATCTCTCAACTTTCATTAGCAGAAAAGCCACAATTAATTTTCTAAAGAAAAAAAAAGGAAATTGAAAGGTTGGTTTTAATCTTGTCCTGGACTAAGTAAATTCATGAGACGGAGAAAATGGTATCCCTGTAAGTCTAACAGCAGCCACAGTGAAACATTATCCCATTCCTTTTTTAGGAAGTACTTAGTGTAAGAAGTAGCAGAAACAGTTAGTGGAAACAGACCCTAGTCTCAGTGCTGCAGCCATTGCTTGATGCTGTGACCCTACCAGATGTGTCCTTCTCAAAGGCAGCACCACGGCTAGGTAAGTACCCTCATGATGGAATTAATCAGTTCCCATTTTCTTAACCCCTCATGTGCTTGTGCAGTTGGACTGAGGTAGATTTCTGGGGCTATTCAGAGCTGAAAAGGTCCAACCTAGCTTACTTACTTCAGCCCTACTGAGAGAATAGAAATCCAACCAACCCATGAGATATTGGCAAGTCTGTAAAGAGCCCCTGCAGCCTGGGCCCATAAAAGCGCAGCCTAGAGCTTAAGGCTGGTGTTCAACACACCATTGCCTAGGCTGGTTTAGTGCCTCATCGGTTCTCCCCACCAGTTCCTCGTGTCCTCATAATCCCTATGCCTGAACAGGGCTACTTGGGGCATACAGAGGAGTACTTAATATCCGACTGTTGTCATACATGGAGGGACAAGGTAAGTTATAACTGAACTGGTTCATTTGGGGGATGGCTGAACTGGAAAAGAGAGGGATGCCTTTGAAGTGAAAGTGGGGAAGCTGGAATGAAAGCCTGGGAAGAGCCCTGAGGGAGGAAAAAGGCACCTTCTGAGGGGTAAGAGGAAGTGCTAGTATCTGAATTCACTAATAACTAGCAAGGAAGCCACAGTGCTCTCCCTGCTCACCTGTGCCTGAGCAACATTATTTCAAGCTTCCTCATGTTGTGTTTTTTATTTAATTTTCCAGAGAACACACTCTTTTATCATCCAGAACCGTGAAAGTAAATTAAAAAGAAATGGTTTTCTTTCAATTAGACTCACAGTTGCTTTGAGTAACTGCCTATAATTCTATTTAATGAAAAAATAAAATCATTATTCCAGTTCTCCCTGTGCCCTGTGACAAGCACACAGACGGGCCCCATTAGCAAGCACTGTAGATTTACTTAATTAGAAAAATATTTTGTTTTCTCCAATTCTTAAAAAAAAGAGAGAAAGAGAAAAAAGAGGCAAAAATGAAAAAAGAAAAATAAACCTCCAGGCACAGTATCAATCTAACCTGTTACCTGGTGCTTAATAACTTATAAACTACAGGCATCTATCAATCTATAAGTTAGTTTTCCCTTTGATCTGTTACAGCATTTGCTTCACAGCCTAGTCAGCAAGCAGGCTGAAGCTTTTTCTTCGCTTCTAAGCACCACTTCTTGCACTCCTGCCTAAGCATCTACTGCTTAAATGTCTTCTTGGAGACAAGACCCTGGGTTGGGCGGGTGTAAAAAAGCAGAGCTTATGCC
Organism: Crypturellus undulatus; assembly: GCA_013389825.1. Classification (NCBI taxonomy): domain Eukaryota; kingdom Metazoa; phylum Chordata; class Aves; order Tinamiformes; family Tinamidae; genus Crypturellus; species Crypturellus undulatus. Next base: position 110,471 of record VWPW01025350.1, read on the forward strand.
TTGAAATAGAAGAAACAGTAGATCAAAGGCAAGGAGACAGCTACCAAACCTGGATCCAGGCTCAAGCCCAAGTGTTAAATCTAGGGCCTTGTCTGACTGCAGAGACAAAGGCTGTTCAGGGCATTTGGCTCCAGCTGCTAGTTTCAGACAATACTGCCAGTGCATATGGGTTGGAGACTGTGTCCAGAAAAGCCCCACCAAATCCATAAGAAACTTCCACCAGTTCCTATCCCTTTTACATCTGGTGCTGAGCATCTCACCATCTTTTCCCGGCTCCATTTTGTAACTCCTTCCTTTAGTTCTACCTAAAATTTCCTTATCCCACTCCATTGCTAACAAATGGGAGAGTTTCAAGACATGATCTGCAATTGAGAGAGACCTCTTTGACGCTGAATGTTCCAGAATCCATATTTAGCAGTTGGAGAACAAATGTTCTGCTCCTCAGTTCTGCTGGTGACCTCAGCAGCATCTCCACAGCATAAGTACAAGATATCAAAGGAGTCATTAAATAGCACTGATTAGAGAAGATAGCCCCACTCTGCTAAACACTGTCCCCCTTCATGCAATGACATTTCAAACAGGACACTCTTTGGCAAAGAAGACAAAGCACCACATTTCTGACAATGATAGATTTCCTCATGGGGATTCTGCTGGACTGCCAGAAAAAGAAAGCAGAAGGTCCAGTGCAGATCCTTCAATATTGCTGTATGCTTGGCATTAGGTGTCAGAGTTTTCCTGGCATTTATGGGTTACTTGAAGCAGTGCACTTTCCTTTTATCTGCATCGTGTTTTTTTATGATGATGATTATTCTGCTGTAGCATGAATGCCTTCAAGAGGAGGAAGTTTCAATTAGGATGCTGAAACCCTAAGCTGTAGTTTTATGACTTTAAATTAACATATAGAGACTTGCTCCAGGTACCGTAACAAAGTCAACATCCAGCCACGCTATCTGATTACATGAGCTGATAAAGAATTTATGGAACATAGCACAGGAAGCTCTCTCTTTACTGGTTGCCATTCCACAGGGCAGTGCCCCTCACAAGGAAATGATGGGGGCCAGTGGCAGAGGAGATAAAATACACCAGGCTGCATCCTCAGCTGGTGTAAATCAGCCATGCTCCACTGACCAGGATATCGCTTGAGCTGCACTGCTCATCTGGCGGGAGCGCTTACGTCTTGCTTGCCATTTCTGAGCTCACACAACGATTTATTCCCCTTTTGGCATTTATTATCTTTTCTTTGATAAAATTACACACTAACCGATAACAACTGCAGCTTTTCAGCTACATCCTTCTTCTACCTATTTCATTCATCCTCTCAGCTAGCAAATTAACTGAACAGATGTCTTCTCTGTGTGTGTTTGTAAAATATGTGACAAATACCTGAGGAAAAGGGACAAATTTCAGTCCCAGTATCTGATCTCCTCTGCCTACTAAGAGTTTAAGTAGAGCAAGGAATATTTAATGAAAGTTTCCCTCTTTCCAGGTGAGTCCTAGACTCCGTGCACTACCTCTAGCACTGAAGAGCTAATATTGTCTCTAAAAGCACTCAACAATGGGCCTTTGCAAATCAAGAGATGTAGCAGGATTGGCAGAGTGGGACCTGGGTTCTCTTCTCCATTCAGCAGACAATGACTTCACAAAGTGGACAGTGTCATCGGGCTGCTGTACATATGGAAACTGAGTGCTCTGGCTCAACAAGAAATTCCAGCAGTCAACAGAAGTTAATGACACAACTACCACTTACTAAGCAGAGCTGACTTTGACTGGGTTCAAAGCTACTAAAACAAACTTTCAGAGCCAAAAAGCTGGCTGTAGTGAGGTCACTGGCAAAATTGACTTGAACAGTTTAGTGTATTACGCTTGTATTTTGTTTTGGGGAGGCAGAACAGTTAAGAACCTAATAAACAGCGTATTCTGGAGGGCATTCCTCAGGGATGTTCTGCATTATTATAAATTAAACAGGCTCCAAAGAAGAAAAGATTTGGGCTAAATTCCACAGTACTAGCTTGAGAGGAAGCAGCTCTTGCAGTGTAGGATCTCCCTAAACTGTCATGCACAGTCAGAAACACAACTTCCCTTAGCTCCATTGAGCTAGCTTCAATAACTTCTTTACACTCTGATGTAGTAACTTAAAGCCTAGCTGGTTAAGCTGGAATCATTCAGAATTTTGCCCATTATTATGAAATGGTCTTAAATTAATAAGGTTCAGTGATGTGTCAGCAGGTTAAATATAGAGGCCTGTAACAGCCAGGAATTCACAACCACTCACTTGATTTCAAATTCTGTGAGCTGAACTCACAAGCCTCCCAAAGTAGCAGCTTCCTGTTTTGTGCTATCCCAGCTAACCACACACACACACACTTAAGGTTTCTAAAGAAAACTGTCCTTACAAATAATGCACTGGTACCCTCTACTGGCAATGGTTTGGCAAGGCAGAAAGGCATTGTATTACCACTGTAGCTGCAGAGTAGCATTAAGGTTATAATATTCTTTAAATTTGATTTTGTACAAGTAGGTATTTCATCACACATCATTAAAAAAAAAGAAAGAAAATTGCTTATTTTTATGGAAGGAGTTCCTAGATTCTTTTGAAAAAGGAAAAAAAAAAGCTGTAGTGAAATGATTTTTGTCAGATCCCATATCTCCCAATCAAGCATCATTCTGCATGTTCTGCAGCCATGTGACATAAAGTTGTCTGATTTCAGAGCTTATTGTACATATATGTAGAGAGAGAATCCTATACTGTAGCAGGATTGATAATGCCAAAACCATCCTTGAAACACGTTTATCTAATGTACTCCTAAAATCTCTGATGATGGATATTCCATAGCCTCCTTATCCCAGATAAGCAAATTCCTTCTTTTTCATGAACTTCAGAACTGCTGAGGACATTCACAGTTAACGCTTGCTCTTCAAGATAACAAGTTCTGTCAGCGCCTAGCTGAGCCATGGCTAGAGAGGGCAATATTGGCACCTAAAATAGTCCCAGCACAGCAGTGAGACAGGCACCTCTTGGTACTGCTGAGCCTACAAGTGCAAGCAAATCAAATGATAGCAAAGAGGGCCCAGATATAACCCGATTTCAAGAGGACTACCAACAAAAACAGCCTTGTGGATTTTAAGTGGAATATCAGCTTTTCTAGTGCCTACTTGACATAGCTGTTCGTTAGCAGACATGGCAGAGATAGGCAATGTCTCTCAGGGTGTTGGGAGAGGATTTTGCAGGAGCAATGCCTATGCATTGACACCCAAAATGTGTGTGCACACACACCTTGGTGCAAATGCATGTTTGTGAATGCATGTGCAGTCCACAACACCCAACTACAAGCACGGTGCTGCAGTGGGGAATAGCACAGGAAAAACATTCTCATCCAATTTCATTAATCTAAATCTTGCTCATGTATCAAAGCGCAGCGCGTTTTCTTGTAAAAATGATTAAGCTGCTAATTAAGCTGTTTATAACTTGTTTCCCTGGTTGCTAATGATAATTAACATGCAAATTAGCTGAGGGAAGAGAGGCACAGGGGTCCTCAGTTCATTACCAAGTTAATTACTGTTTGCATACTTAAACATTACAGTTATAAATGGTGGCATTTAGTGTAATGGCCAAGATGATAATTATACCAACGACATTTTGAAAAGTCATTTCACTGTGTGTTATTTTTCTGGGTGATTAATGTTTCCATGCCTGGTTGACAAACTTAGTTCAAACCAATGTAAGTTGGAAACTTAATGTAACTAAGTTACCCCCAGCAATGTTTTTCCCCTATTTGCCTGTAAGGTTGGGGAAGAGTAAAAGAAAATAAAGGCAGGGACTTTCAGTACTAACTGTAAAGGAATCAAATGGACTGATTAACAATGTCTTTAATTTGACTTGGCAGGATATCTAGCAAGATGTTGCAAAGGCTTCTTTTGTCATACTATGTAGTTTGTTATTCTTTATTGTATCAGTGCTTGGTGGTCTCATTTAGCCCCACCACACTGGACACTGTCCTTGGTCTCAGCAGTTTACAGCCTGAAAAAGGCAAAAAACATATAGCAGAAATGAAATTTGATAACGGCCACTGTACATTGGGACGAATGGAAGCAGAGAGCAGAGTTTACTCGCTTAAACTGCCTTTTCCTTGGTATACCCTAGCCTTCATTCAAGTGAGCTCCAGGCTCCTCCAGTGACTTCCCCAGCAGGCACAAAGGTGCTGAGCAAGTCAAAAAATCAGAATCCACATTGACTAGCTAAGGACCAGGACATTGCCTCATACAGAGCACTGCTTTGGCACCCTTAGTACAGACAGTGAATGAATTAGCGTATGCAGCTTCACTGCTGAATCCCACAGCTAAATCATAGACAATAACTGTGACAGCAAAGTATGTGTGTGGTGACCTATGGGGGTCTTGTGCTGTTGTTTTAATCTCTAGAATTTAAACAAAAGGATTATTTCTTTCTCTAATGGAGTGACAACTTTTTTCTTGTAATCTTGCTCTAGTGCATCCTAATCCTGCTCTTTACCAGGGAGCCTTGTAATCCTTCGCATTGTCGTTCTCACCGGGGTGAATATGAGTGAGAATAGCATAGCACATAAAGAGACAGTGTTGGCTTTCTGTGACCATATAGCTTTATGTACATAGGGCAATCTAGTATGTTTAATGTATTAACACATTTATATTTAAGCATGTCTGCAAATGGGGCAAAGCCATGTTAAGATACTCACTTTTTTTGAGCTCCTCCTGAGGAGTAAAAGAGTAAATCTTGTAAAATTCATCCAGATAGCTGAAAAAAAAGGACAGAGGGTTAGACTGTAAGAATGACAAAATTAAAACTTTTCCTCTTACTTATGCCATCTTTCACCCACACGTTGCAGAGGCCTTTAAAAACATTGATTTAATCATCTCGTATTTTCCCAGGATGTATTACACTTCTGTGATTATCTAGGTTATGGAAAGGCTTGACTAAACAGCAGACTACTATTTGCTATAAAGAACAATATATATAAAACTGACTAAGAACTGGAACATCCTGAAATAGTTTAATGTAGGTTTTCCTGATAATGTTTTCTTAAAAAGAAAACAAAAGTTTTTAATAAAGAAGCATTGAGTTCAGGGTTTCAGGCAGATCTATCATAGCAAATTTGAGAGGTCTCCATTTGGAATCTGCTATTTTAACTCAGAGGACTAGCAGCAGCTGTGGTCATGGGGAAACAAAGCCGCGGTGCAGATTTCCCGCACAAGAAGGAGAATATCCTAACTCAGTCTGACAACAGAGCTACCAGAAATCTAACTCTCCTGGCAGACTGGGGGTGTGGAACTAAACAGAGATAGAGATGAAATTTCATCATGTGGATTAACAGCTAAATACATCATCAGAGCTTTTTCACTTCAGTGCTGTGGCACTCAGTCACCCAGCCGTAACATTTAGTAGAAACCATCTTCAAATCGCCCTTGCAGAAGTCTACTCCAAAGTCCTGCTTGCTTACACCAAGCAACACAAGAGAATTCAGGGTTCACTCTCCAACAACTCACAGAGCAAAGAATGACAGTCATAAATCAAAGATTTTCTTAAAAAAAGCTAACTTCCCACTAAGGAAAGTTCATTCTCTTCTTCATTTTTACACTTTATATTGTGTACAAAATGCAACCACTTCTAGATGCCCAAGTCATAGTTTCTTACCCTCAGACCTTCCTATATCTGACATTTATAGGGCCTAAGGAAAGGAACCTGTTACAGGTATTGTAGGTACTGAGAGCACTTAAAAAATGTAAGTACAGGATTTCCGAGTCACATCTCCTTGTAAAAGCATAACTGCAGATATATGCTAGAGCATCTCTTGCTTTGGAGAGCCCTCCACCTGTTGTGCTGTGTTTTCTGCCTCCCCATTCACCTGCCTTTAAAGATTAATCACTAGTTAGAGACATCAGGAGAAGCTATGATAGCATACTTAATATTTAATGAGTGTTTAGATAAACATTCTCCATGCTTTCTGTGTGTGCTGTTCCTAGAAGGGCTTGGCACATCCATCCCACAGGACAAGCAGCAAATTGCCTGGTAGCTTAAGAGCAATGTTAGGAGCCAGGACCTTTAAGTTATAAGTCCTGCTTCTGCAGAGTATAGAAGCAGGGGTTTTCAAACCAATCTCTACAAACACACCTCAGGAATCAATAGCACAGACACATTCTTTCATCAAAAGACGCCCTCTCCTTCCTATATCTTTGCGTTCTTGTGGTGCTGTTATCCTGTTCCTCTTATTGCTAGGAGGACCAAAGTTAGGAACCTAGACTCATCTGAGCTAAAGTTAAGTGCTTAACTTAGAACTGGCTGTACCCATGGCACCCAGTGCATGACCCAATGTAAAAAGAATGATTTGCTCACATTGCTGCTACCTTTCTGGCCACTCTTGTTTATACAGATGGCAACAGCATCCCTGACAACAGCCACGTGTATCAGCAAGCACCACAGATCCTTCCCCAGCCTGAGACTGAGCACTCTTTATGCTGGGAATGATGAATGGAAAATGGTGGCCTCCTCCGTGGTTTCTCTAAATACAATACGAAATGTGGCCAGGAGCAACTTCCACACCACTCAGTCATGCAGCAAAGTCAAATTATCGGTAATGATTTTTGCAGCCTGGACCACGACGGATTGAAGGCGCCGCTCTCGCTTCCATCCCCACCAGCCAGGCCGGAGCACACATGCGATCACCTCAGCTCCCTCTAATGGGATTCCTATTTCAGAACTGCTGCTTTTTATGCCCTCAAGCCTTTCCTGACAATATCACCTGTGGCCTAACGTGATGGCAACACTATATTATATCTTGATGGCTAATTAGGCTAATTAAAATGAAAATAATCAAAGCAAAGAATAGGTCAATCTCTTAATACAGAGTCAAAAATATCCATTAATCATGGGATTCTTTTTTCTCCTCTGAACATCAAAGGATAAGGAAAAGTTGGGCTTCAGAACTAGCCCTCTACACACATCCTAAAAATAGTAGATCTTTGATCTACTATTAAAAACGCTTTTGACTATTAAAACCCCGGGCCAGAAACATAGGATTCGTCACAGCCACAGTTTGCTGCCTTTAGTAATTAATTCACTGCGTGCAGCCACACCGGGGAGCAGAGGATCGGGTTTACTTCTCTTCACATATCACCTTCCCTCCCCGGCTGCCGTTTCCAGCACCATCTCCTCGGAGAAGCAAACACACGCGGACAAACACAAACCCTCGGGTCCGCCAGAAGTTCATCTCGACCGCGGGCTCGGGGCCTGCGCGGCGGCTGCGGCCTGAGGCGGCGGCGGGCGGCGGCGCCCGCTGCCCTAGGGNGGGCGGGCGGCGAGCGGCGCTCACGGTCTCTCGGCAACGCGGCCCCGGGCGGCCTGGGCCGGCCCCGCTCCGCGCCCGCCTCGTCTCGCCCCGAGTGGCCGCGATTCGACTCTATTCAACTCTCCTCGCGCCGCGTCGCATCGCGTCGCCTCGACTCGCCTCGCGCCATCTCGTCTCACTCCGCGTCGCCTCGCCTCAAGTCGCCTCACGTTGCCTCACGTCGTTTTCGCGCCGCCTCGCGCCGCCTCAAGTCGCCTCGCGTTGCCTCACGTTGCCTCACGTCGCCTCACGTCGCCTCAAGTCGCCTCACGTCGCTTCGCGTCACCTCACGTCGCCTCACGTTGCCTCGCGTCGCCTAACGTCGCTTCCCGCCGCCACAAGTCGCCTCACGACGCTTCACGCCTCCTCCCGCCGCCTCACGTCGCTTCCCGCCGCCTCACGTCGCCTCAAGTCGCTTCCCGTCGCCTCTCGCCGCTTCCCGCCGCCTCACGTCGCCTCGCGCCGCCTCGTGTAGCGCCGCTCCGGGNTCGCCGCTTCCCGCCGCCTCGTGTAGCGCCGCTCCGGGGCGGGAGCGGGCCCTGCTGGGCCCTCGCGGCCCGGCCCGCGCCTGTGGAGGCTCCGCACCCGCGCGGTGCCGCCTCGCTGCTCCGTGGGACAGCGCTGCTCAGGTACCTGTGCGCGTGGAGCCCCAGCCTGAGCTGGAGGCTGCTGTGGCCATGGCTGTGCCCACGGGTAACCCTCCCTGCCCACGGCAGTCCTTCCTGCTGGCCCCAGGCAGCACAGGGACGGTGGAAATCACCTCTCCCTTGGCAAGGCAAAGAAGGGAAGGCCGAGAGCTGGCAGGGAATGAAGGGGGTTTCCTGTCCCACAGTGCCTGGGACCAGGGCACACAAATTGTTTGGGGCTTTAAAATTTATTAAACTGACATCTCAGCTGGGGAGGGAAAGGCCTGACACCCACCCCGATCCAGGCTCTGGTGGGACAGGATACATGTTGCTGATTTTCTGTGTTACAGGCGGCATCACGTTCATGGTGTTACTTGGTGGAGATGTAAGCACTGAAAATGTCGCCTCAGGGCCTTGCTGCACAGCTCTGCAAAGAGGGGGACTGGCATCTAGCGCAGGAGGACGTGCCAGTAGCCACTGCTTTCTACACGGCTGCCTTCAGCTGCAGCGGCCCCGTGGCTGTACAGAAAGTGACGGCCTTAGACAAAGGGCGCTGGGAGAAAGTGATAGCCACCCTGGAGACGTGGTGCAAAGGGGACAGGCTGATTCCCAAGATCCAGTGCAACAACCTGGCCCTCGAGCCCCTCAGTGTTGGAATTGCTGCCATCTTTCTCTCCACCCTAAGTCCCAGCAATGTGGTGTCCTCAGTGTATTCGCTCGAAGTGCTGCTCAGGCAAGGACGGTCAGAGGAGGTATTGAGGAGATGCGATGCTCTGCTCAAGGCTCACCCAAAGCAGTCAGTGGAGCTGCTGTTGGTGAGGGCATTGGCCCGGGTGCTGTCAGGGACACAAGCTAGGAATGGAGTTGAGGACTATGTCCAAGCTTTTGTGATGCATCAAGCTGAGGCAGTAGCATATGTGCATACTAGACAAAGGGAACGACTGCCACAAGTTATCCAGGCTTTCCAGAATTACCTCCCAGTACATCATACAGAAAGCACAGATAGCAGTGCCTCGGACCAATGGCTGGACAACTGCTATGATTTCCTCCGTACAGTGGCACCAGATGATATCTGGGTTTGCAAGACGTATGCAGCTTATCTCTTTAAGAAAAGAAAATTTGAAGAGTGCATGGCAGTGTGTAGCAAGGTCCTCAAGGGTTTGACAGCTGATCAAAATCTCAGAGATAAAGAATCTTTGTGTCTGCTCTTGAAGCGGGCCGCTGCATATTTCTTCTTGGGCGGACGGATGCAAGAAATGGTGGAAGACTTAGTGCAAGCCTTCAGAGAAGCCCCTGCACAGGCAGAGAAGCACTTTAAGGAGTTTTTCTCGACACATGACACTGAGAGGATAGAAGAACAGGCTAGAGCTGTCCTAGAGGTGAAGTTTGCAGCATACAGGGAGGCTGTGCGTGCCCGAGCTGAACTCCGAGGCAGTGGTGGTTCTGAGCTGCTCCCTGCCATCATGCAGACAGTCCAGCTCCTCCTTCACATCTCGCCAGGCTCCAGGCGCGAGCTGAGCGTCCGCCTGGCAGACTGTCAGCTGTTATGTGGGAACATCAGAAGCGCCCTGGCGATCTGTGACCACCTTTTGGCTGCAGAGCAGAAGACTTACTACAATACTCTTCTAGCATTGCGAGGATTCTGCTTCCTCCACACTCACAGCCATCAGGAAGCCCTGGAGGACTTCCAGAAGGTTGTTGAGCACGATTCCCCACATCCTAACAGTTGCATTAAAGCCCTGTGTGGGCGTGGACTTATCCGGATTTCTGGTGGCAATCATTACCTGACAGCCCTGGATTATATCACAGCTTGCCAGCTGAAACTGGAAGAAACTATCTTCACAGTCAAATCCTATGTGCCATGGAACCAGAGAGGACTGCTGGTGAAAGTCCTCCAAGAAGAAGGACAAAAGATGCTCCAGAAGAAGAGGTACCCAGAGTTCAGCCCATGGATAGAAAAAGGAAAGGAGATGATTAGATTCCAAACAAAAAAGAAAGTGTAGCGTGAATAACAGGGAGGTTACTTGTTTCAGATAACTGAAAGTAGGATATAGAACTCTTTAAAGCATTTATATATGTATATCCAAGAAAATACTATTTTCTTGTTATGTCATAATCTGATATGATCCGTGTAGTCAAATCAATTCAGTCTTTCTATGGAAGTTAATGAGGTACCAACCAGCTTAAAGTAGGAGTCAGCAAAAGCTTTTTTGTTTGTTGATGGTTCAATATACTTGATGCAATGAGACAGAGTTTTCTGCTTCAGCTCTGTGCATTTCTTCAGGTACATGGCTAGCATTTCACACCCAGCACTTGGAATCTGTTCTCCAATTTCGTGACTGTGAGGCACAATAAAAATGTGATAACATGTTTAGTATAGCACTGGCACAACAGTAACGTGCCAGTATAGCCCAGGGCACAAATACAGAGCTTACACACTGGCCAGTGCTTCTGGAACAACAAGCTAATAATTTTCTCTAGTCTGTGCAAATTCTAACCACATTACTTCAGCACATAGAAAATTTATTTTCATTCTGTCTCTTACATTTTGCTTTTCCCATTATGGTATCAACTGCAATCCCAGTCGTGTTTCACTATTTGCTAAATTTGCTTAGAGCCACAACTTCTTAAGAACATGCCTTATAAAGACAGATGATGCATTTAAATGGCAGAGACTTCTGTGATGCTGGATATGACAAAATATATCATCCATTTTGATATTTTTTGATTTCTGTTCTTTAACTGACAGGTGAGTCAAAAATGCTCTGTTACTGTCCTTAGCATATTTTCACCAAAGCTGGTCTTTTTCCTGCTTTTTCCTTAGGGATGCCCCTGGGGTTTATCAGCTGGCTTCTCTCTTGGTGGAGCTGGATGCTTCTGATGAGGCCTCAAGGATCCTCTGTGCCGATGCTCTCTACCAGATGGGCTGGGTAGAAGAAGCTCACAGGCTCCTTCTGGTAGCTCTCTCCAAAAATCCACAAAGGTCTCCCATTCTGGCAAGACTTGCACTTCTGCAGTTAAAGAAAGGTTTCTTGTATGATGGCAACCAGGTAAAGACCACCTGGCTAGCAGTGAGAGGGTGATCAGTGACAATATGGTGAGCACTTCTGGCTATGTGAACTCTTTTGCCTCGATGAAAGATGCATGGTTGAACTCAGGAAGGATCACTTTAGAGACACAGGTTTGCCAAAGAGTGTTTCAAGAGTTTTCAGTTTTCCAGCATAGTGCTCTGCTCATCTCCTGCTCCTCAAGGTTACATGATGCCCCCATCTCCACCAGCTAGTTGATAGAAATCTCATAATCAATGTTCCTCCACCAAATATTGACCCACCAAGTAACCAAAAACTGAAAGCTGAGCAACTAGGGGTAAGTGGCTCAGATTTGGTGTGGGTCACTGTGGAACATTACAGAACCAGAAACCAGAAATTGCTTTCTTCCTGCGCTTTCGTGGGAAACGATTGACTTACAGCATTTTACATCAAGATACAAAGTTTTGGTGCTTCAGGAAGAGTTATCCTGTCTACTGCATGAACACAGCCTCTGCTATAAACAAACGTGGAATTTAACAAGGTGTGTGTTGTCACTGCAAAACGACAACATACAAAATAGCTCACTGAAAATATCTGATATCTGGGGGATAGAGCAGCAGTGGTGTATATATGTATGTATATATTAAAAAAAAAAAAAGAACCAGAAATCCCCAATAGGAATGAAGGATGCTTGGTCTAGCAAAGACCTAAGAGGCAGAATATGTATTTGCAAAAGATTACATACATATGCAAAAGATTACAAAGTAGAATTACCAGCTTTGGCCATCAGAGGGAACTATTGCATATTACATAAATCCTGGCCACTGAGAAAGAGATTTTATTGTCACGACTTACTACTCACAGTGAAAAATAAAGTTTTTGTATAATTTGCTGTTTTTGTGAGAGCAGGTAATGAATAGCATGATTTAGCACGGTCCCTAGAAACTGGGTTTCTACCTGTGGCTTCTGCAAGTCCTAAATGTAACAGTCACACTCCGAGAAAGAGCATAGTTATTTTACCTGGCAGCAATGTTTTTAGTTTTAGCAACTCCTAACTTCATATTACATCATTTTTACATCACTTTAACTATCCTCCCTTTTTCTCTCACTGTTAAGCTGCTAAAGAAAGTCATCAAAACTGGAGACACCTCCTGCCTCTTGCCTATCATGGACATTTTCAAAGATGAAGACCGAAAGTTGATGCAAACTCACTGCCATTTCAGAGCGTTATCCCTCTTGACAAACAAACAGGAGGATGCTGGCATCAAAGAGGCTGTTGCCTACCTTTCCTTTGCCATCATTGCGTCAGGTAGGCTCATCAGCATATCAACAGGAGACTTAATTATGTGGGAAATTAGATCACCAGGGTGGGCAAACATGTTTGATTCTCTTCCATCATTCCCCCACTGAGAAGACAGCAACAGTAGACTTGTAGAGGTCAGTGAATAACAGGTTAAAATCTTTAGAGTATCAGCTCATCTAGGCTCTGACATAGTAGAGTTAAGCAGTGACTGCAGTTCTTAATGCGTAATGAGTAGCCTGTGAACTCTGAAATGGATTGCTGGGGCTCATTTCAGTTCTCTGGGGACATCAGCTTCTTTTTTTCATCTGTACAGCAGAGGACCCAGTAAGTATTCTGTCATTTAGCTCATGAAATCCTCCTGAGATGCAACTGAGAGCAACCTTAAATGGTTAAGTTAACTTAAAAAGTTAAATTCGGACATGACCCCCCTCTGCTGGGTCACATCAATACAGAGAATGCACAGAGAACCTTAAGCAGAGAAACCACAGCTCTTATGTAACTTGGAAAAGATCATTAACATCCTTAACCCATCTATTCCCAGCTGGTGACTTGAAATTTCCTATATAAACATTTCCCTGTTTTTCCTGTTCCAGAAATGTGATATATAGCGTACACAGGAAATGCAGTGTATTCCATCTTTACTTTATACTCTTGTGTTACTGAACATGAGACTGCAATTACAGCTCTGTTGTTATAGGTTGCTTCTGAATAATGGGTCTGAACAACTTGATTGGTTGTCACATTTTTTTTTCATGAATATGATTACAGGCTTTCTTGCAAGTACAGCTGTTGAGTAAACTACATGTTTTAATGTTAGCAGAGTTATCTTCTCAGAGACATTATATCACTCTTCCTTTTCTTTGCCAGACTTTGCTTCTTTAATATGGAAAAAAGACTCTTTTAAGCTAAACAGTTCTTTGATGGCAAAGGAAAATCAGGATGACAGGGAAATTTTTCTGTACTTAATGACGGGAGGCTGATTTACCAAAGCAGCAGGTACATGCTCAGAATACAGGGAAACATATCAAGGAAATCTCCCAGGAAGACTTTCCATAAAACTTGATTTTCAGTAGCTGACCGAACACACATGAAAGATGTACGAATTGAACACTGGTGATATCAAGAAGAGAAGCCAGGGCTTTTTGACAGTGTTGTTATCTAATTACTTCATTGGATAATTTTTGGAAAAGTGCTCCCAGAAAATTAAACTTGATCTAGAAAGAGATGAGGACTTCCTCTAAAATACAATATGATTGTTACTTAAAGAGTCTAAGGCTGAATTTGGTCTCTATGAGTAGTTGGTCCTTGAAGGACTGTGAATGAGGTGTCACTTCACATTGTGACATTGTCATCTAATGAAGGAAACCCCTCCTTTGAGAGGAAAGAGGAAGCCATCAGTCCATTTGTTTTATGTAACTTTTAGAGGAGGTGCTAACTTGCAAGTGATTTGGAAAGGTTATTGAAAGACTGCCAGCTTGACCTAATTTTAGACTTGCAGTGTGGAGGTAGAAGAGGTCCGTCTATTCCAGTTTGTTACATCAGCTAGTAGCCTGAAAACCTCCCATTTTTGATACCTTCTGTGTTGTTTTAGAAATAACCTGCTATAAATACAGTAATTGCAGCAAACAAGCTGCCCTCTCATATCAATACAGCAACAACTGTATGGGTTCCAGTCCAGTGAAAAAGATTGAATGCAACCAGTTACAGGCGTCATTATCCCAGCTTTTGCTAAGGAGAGAGATTAGACTAATTTTGAAACACTTCAGGCATGTTCCAAGTAAAACCATATTTGTGTGGAAATCTGCCTTTCACTCTGAGCACATGTTTTGACAGCAGCATTGAGGAGAAGAGAGATGGGTTTACGAAAATGGAAAAGAGAACTGTTAATTGCTTTGCGATGGTTCCATTCCAGCCAGGGCATTCCAGCTTATCAACACCACACCTGCTAGAGCAGGTGCAAGCTAAGAAATAGACATTGTCTTCATGGGAGCGAGAGCCCCAGAGCCTTAATAACCTTTGCTACAGAAGTTTTGGAGCATATCAGGAGAAAGAAAAAGCTTCATTACTGAAAAAGAATTGCTAGGAGCCTGTCTGCTTGCTCATCTCTGCAGGCAGCTGTGGAAGAGGCTGCATTTGCTCACCTCCCTGTGAAAAAATATTTTCAGTGGCAGTGATGACTTGCCATCTAGTATAGGGCTGCCACGAGTATTGATTGCAGCTTTGGGCAAACTGATGTCTTTATCAAAATTACCTTGAAAGGAAGAGGCTTGTGCATGGCAGAGGTATGTGCTCTGCATCCTGTAAAGGCCTAGACCAGACTTTTCATACCCAATTGTACATGTTTATTTGGGCAGCATTTATTGAAAGCAGAGAAAAAAGAACCTTAACATCACAACATCCAGTGCATATAGTGTGACAGTAAATGAGACTTCATCTGTGCTGCTGTCTTATCCAAAACAATATATATCTTTTGACTTCACCTGATCAAAACAGCTAAATGGCTTTGTACCTGTATCGTCACATATTGCCCCTGTAAAGTTTTGTTATATCCTTTGTGTGGCTCCAGCACTGACATATTAAAACCTCCAGGGATTCTTTACAATCCCTTGGATCCTAAAGCAGATCGCATCCTGACCTGAGGGTCATGTCATTGGTAGCTTCTCTCCATTTGTTGCACATTAGTGATGTCTTCGGAGAAAGGCGTGGTGGAATGAATACATTCCCTCTTGCTGCAGCCTCATCTTTTCCTTACTTTCCAGAGTAGGATCACAATGCTGCCTTTTGAAGTCTCCATGAGTATGCATGGCAGACCTTAGAGAACAATAGCCAAGGCTGAAACTTTCCAGATCTCTTCAAAAATTCACAAAAGTAGTTTCATGAGGACTAGCAAACATGAAATTCCTCTATATTGCCAGCCCTCTGAGTCTAGGTATCCCAGTAAAGCCAGAAAAATGTTGCCTGCATTTGAAGATTCAGTGCTTATTAATTACAGGCCACTCCTTTTGCTTCCTTTGGCTGTTCCTGAGGAGACCTTCTCTTGCTGAAACCTTGAGGCAATCAGAAAAATAGTCAGGGCAATTTGGGAAACAACAATGTGTATTGACATGCATATTTGGTTTTATTAAAAGTGAGGAAGCTTTTGAGGTTTTTGAGCAATGTGATTTTCAGATTTTTCATTCTGTTACCTTTTCACTCATTCCGTTTTTTTTTTTTATTACATTCTTTTGGCATCTTTAACTAGACTGAAGATTCTTTGAAGTGAGGCCTGTGTTTTTTGTGTGCCTGGCACAGTGTGGTTCCTGTTCCTGTCTGGAAAGTTAAGAGTTCAGTCACAGTAGGGCAGTTACAGTTTATAAATCAAATTGCAGCCATACGTTTACTCTCAGTAAAAGTCTTTCTATAAATCACTCATTAGATCTGCTTTTTTTGTTGATATGTTTATAAATATATATGTACACATCATTTTAGCCATTTTCAGAACTGATTATCTTTCTTTTTATAACCTTCAACAATTTTCATTGTCATAAAACTCATCCTAGTGGCAAAACATAGTTCAGACTTTTTTATTGTTCCAGATTTGCCTGTTACTTGGTCACCTATAGAGCAAGTGTGAAGTGCACTGGTCTCTGCTGTCGGCCGTGCGTATGAGAGAAACACATCTAGATTCATGTCACAGAGAAAATGACCAGGTTCACATTAATGTCAAGTCTGCTGGCTTTTAGAGAGCTTTTAGGCTGACTTTGGTATTAGGCTAGCAAAACACCCAGACTGCTTTTTCTCTATATGCCATTAATGTTTCTGTAGCCAGTATCAAATGCATTCAGATTATTCCAACAGGCCAGGAAAGTTGTGTTTCTCAAGTTGGATGTTGAAATATAGAGAAACTGGTTATCTTTACTGTAGTTAGGGATTTTGTAGCAAAGCTATGCTGAACTCCTGTACTGAGCAGCAGTGTGAAACCACAACAGAATGCCATTCACACATGTATGTACACGAGTAAACAGTAGGACATCAGCAGACTTGTCTTTATAACTCACTCCTGAAAATATTTTCCAAGATTTCACCCATGAAAAATTCATTCTTTGACAGGATTCTGGTAGTCTCAGCAGGCTATTTAACTATCACAGTTACAGGAGTGTGTCTTGGAAACCAGCTTGACATAGGTTTTTGTTCCTTTCAGCTGAGATGTGATAGTGTGTAATAGGGATTCCACGGGCAACAAAAGTAAAGGAAACTCATGCTTAACTATTACTGCACTTCATCCGATATCCTCAGACAAAGTGGAATTACTCTGCAGTTTCATATGCTTGTTGTAAAAACATTCAACCATGAGGCTGCCTTGTTGCAGGAAATACCATCAACTAGCTTATTGCCATTCCTGCAGCTGATCTCAGAAGTGGATCTCGTTCTAAAATAGCTGCATTTCAAGTATGATTTTTGCCTGGAATTGCAGCAAATCTTTGCAGCCTGGATTGAGCGTTAATTAAATGCTTTCAGAAGTAAAGGTGTGCTACTTATCCAGTGGATGCATAACCAGGTAACCCACATACTAAACTTGGCATACCATATGAATTCTGTATTCTTCTTCCTCAGTTTAGCATAGTCTGCAGCTGGTTTTGTGTTGGATTTTGGTTGGTTGGTTGGTTGGTTGATCACTTTTTTTGGAAGGTGAAGAACTTTGACCAAGGCACATCCAAGAGACAAGAAATCCATACAAAAGGAAGGCAGCTGTGGCTGTCAGCAGAGCTTGTTGTCTAATAGTGGTACTGGAGATCTTTTAAATAAGGATGCCTGACTGCATTTCTCTCCTCCAGGTGGCTATGCTGAAGATTCTCTTCTCGTTAGGGCTCGATGCTATGGGCACCTTGGCCAAAAGAAAACTGCTATTTTTGATTTTAATGCCATTCTAAAGCAGGACCCTAAGAATGTGCAAGCTCTGAGTGGACGAGGATTCATTTACTTAGCTCTGAAGCTGCAAAAGGTATTATCACTGTACCATTTGATGGAGATTTTTGTAGTTGTATTAAGCAGTGTTGTTGTAAGATGCCACACTCTACAGCATACAAACGGAACAGACGTCCTCTTTTCATGCTCTTGACCTGTTCTGAAACTTAATGCTTAGGAGTACTTGTGATCACTGTTTGTTTTCATTTGTTTTCTTAACTGTTCCAGGAATACTTTCCCTTGTCAGTTTATTATATGTAAATTTATTTTAGCTTTTGCAGAACATTTCTCAGACACCTGCTCTCTGCTGGAGTTACCTCATTTTCCTCCACTGTTTTATTGTGCTTTTATTAACTTTGGGAATGTTGGCTGCTGCTGTTTGTAGTGCTTAAAGTTGCCCGGTAGGGAAGCTGTTTATAAATAACATTATTGTATCTGAGCAGCAGTATACTCTCAAACCTGATTCCCAGATGCTGTCAGACTATTGGATGGATTGCTCTGCTGGACTTCCTTGAGAAGAGATAGCTGTCAGTTCTTAGTGAGAGTGGCTGGCATTTGGGGAATGAAAACAGATTATTCTCACATTAGTGTATTGTACTGAAGTCCAGACAATAGCCTTTTCTTTAACCAGCCAGTCCCACGGAGCAAGTAAAATTCATCATTTTACAAAGTGATATAATCCCATCTCAGACTTTCCTTACAGCTCATGTCACTACTGCAATTATTATTGTATTATCCTATTGCTTGTTCCAGTGAATGTCATGTTCAATTTAAAGGAAACCTTGGAGGAAATAAGTGCTGCTTAATCTGATCTGTTGCTGGAATAAAAGTTTAGAATTGATGCATGTACTTAGTTTGGTTAAGCCTTGAGGTCTGAGAAGGAAAAAGAAAATAAAGATGCGTTAAGATAAGAAAATTTCAAAAACAAGCCCTTGGACTTGCAGTGCCATCAGCAGCACCTCTTCGAGCTCTGACAGTTCTGATTTTCCATGAGCTGAGTTCTTTTTTCCCTTCAAAGTCTGTGAAAAGTCTGCTTTCAGTTTCAGCAAGGTGTTTCTTGTCTTCACAAACCTGTCTTCACACTCTTACACCGACTTTGCAAATGGAAACCCATAGCATAGGGATAGGGGAGAGCAAGAAGGTTACCGAAGGTGACAGCTAACCTGTGGGTTAGCTGAGAACTGAAAGTGTTAGAAAAGAGCAGATTATCAGGACATCCTTACTGTTATCATTTCATCATGATATCTTGTTTTTATTCAGGAGGCAGTGCAAGACTTGACCTTGGCGCTGAAGCTGGAGGCAGAAGTGGTGATCCCAGCAATCCTGTCCTTAAAGCATGAAGCCCAAAGGCTGATCATGCAATGGCTTCTTCAGCATGGCAGGACTATGTTAAGTGAGCTTGTTGCTACTAAAGAACTTTCAAAGGAAGAAACTCTCGGCGACCTTCTCATGATTGCAAGAGCTCTAATCAAAATTTGCAAGGATGCACAGTACCACCTCTTCTATATAGATGTTTTGATTGCAAATGGTAAGCTCCCATGCTTTTATACAGTTGATCAGACTAAGAGAATGGGCACAATTATTAGTCTGGATACCTGTAAGTGGTTTTCACATTCTATCTGCAGCAATCATTCCAAGCTGCAGAGATAATGAGATTTCTAGGATTATAGACAGTAAATGTTACCTGGCAACAATACAATAAATGTATTGATATATAGCAGTTTTCAAGAGAAGTTTGTTAATGTTTTGGGAAAAGACGTAACCCCTAGATGTTGACTGAACACTGAAGCTCCCTAAGTTCTGCTTTATAAAGTTTTGTTCATGTCTCTCTCCACGTGGAATGGGTTATATAGCTTATAGTGCTGTTCACCAACAGGAAAGTATGAAGAGGCCCTAATTCACCTTCAGGAGGCACTTGGTCACTGTCTTGCTGGTGAGTTTGCCAATGCGAGACTAGCTGTGCTTCAGATGAAGACAAGGAACATGGCAGTGGCAGCTCACTCATTCAGCAGCCTAGCTGAGAAAGACGAAAGGGAGCTGAGGTTTCTCTTGCACTTCTTAGACCAGAAGCAACAGCACCATCTCTCTCAGGTACAACCCTTTTTTTTCATGTCTGTGGATTCAGTGAGGAAAGAAATGGGAAACAAAACTAAGCTGTAAGGATGTTCCTTGCCTTGTCTTGAACAGAAGTTTGCAGGAATATCATTGCTCATCAGAATGAGGAACAAACGAGCTTCTTCCTCCCACCTTGACTGCAGAGAGTCAGTGCAGATAATAGACTTGAATCCAGGCATCTTCCGGTGCAGTGGCTTTGTTTCTATCTCTCATAATTGATCAATATCCACTTCCTACCACCTGGGAGAAGTTCCTTTGGTCTCCCTAGCACAAGGCCTGTTTAGTCCCAAGGGTGAAATGAAGGTGAGGTAAAGGATGGCTACAGACTTAACAATATTGTCCTAATTATGCTAATATTATACTCTGTGTGAGTTACGTGGTACACATAGCTGACCCATGAGGAAGGAGAGTTCAGACTTTGTTCAATTTCCCTCTGAAATGAAACTGAAGGTTGTGACTCCGTCACATAAAATGCTTCAATCCCTTTAATCTTTTGTGTATCCTCTAGGAAACTAAACATACTCTTTTTTTAAATGATTTTATAGAAATTTTTATAAAGGTTTTTCTTAGTCAAAACTGTTTGATGGAAAAACGGCATATTCTTCTGAGTATGTACTTTTCAGTATTTTTTTCCCCAAAGTTGCACCCAGCTCTGAAAAGACATGTCCAGTAATAAACCAGGCCAAGGGCAGATTGATGGTGAGCAGTTTTAACATTCACTCAAGCATCTGCAGTTCTGATTACCCAGAAGCCCTATGTTCTGAGAATCAGTTTGCTTCCTTTTATTCAATTTGTAGATTGTGTGTGCCCTGGTGGGAAGCTATATTATTATGCTTTCTCCTGGGTTATAAAACAAACAACATGCTGATATACTAAATGCATCGTGAGAAGAGTGCTTTGTATATATTTTGGTAAAACAGCAGGAGGACATAAGTAAACAAGTATTAATTTACCAGTCCCTAGATAAAGCCTATTACAGTGAAAAGAGCCCCTCTCTTCCAGATAATGTAGAAAGTTCAGTCTTCTGGGGAAGAGTTAGGAGATTTTAGATCCAATTTGCAATCTTTTATTATATAAAGATGATAAAGATATGATTAAGAATACGTCTCTGGTGGCCTTAAAGCAGTATCTATAAATGAAGAAATTTTACAGCTGAGTTTGTATGTGCATCTCACAGCTGAGTGCCTCCATGCTGCTTCCTGAGATAATGCATGAGGGACTTCTATGCTGTCAATAAGGAAAACTCGTCATTTTTGGATAAATTAAACTGCACTACTGTTTTAGGAACTCACTGGTGCCACAGATTAGTAAAACCTTTCGAGAGGTACAGAGACATTTCATTTTTGTATTTTGTTGGCTAGTGGTATGGAAGTGGGTCCTTGATGGTGGATTACCTAATGTGGAAGGTTTCTCTGCCACTTGAGAGAAGAGGAGTGGCTGGCCTGATTTCAGACTGGAATTCAATACCAGTGTTGAAAATAAAATAAGACTAACTGTTTTATCTTGGGCTTCTGTGCAACAGAGTAAACATTTGAACTCAAGCATCTTGAGGTCTTTCCTCATTCACTTATCAGCAAAGATTTGCTGGATATGATTATTTTTCTCATTGACTAGTCCAGAATCACTGATCTTTTTTTCTTTGTATTTTGCACAGGTAAAGGGGGTAAATACGTTCTTTATTGGATGGGGGAGAAATGTGTTAATCCTCCCACGTGGTGTCTCAGAGGATTTCCTGTACCACTTTCTTTTGCCAAGAAGGTTATTCCTGGTTTTTGCCTGGGTGAAAGGCAAAAACAAATAAAAGCAAAAAAGCTTACAGGTAGAACTTACTCCAAGAAAACCAAAGATGGCCCTGCTGTGCCATGGCTCCTAATTACAGTCTTGGGGGTGATGCTTTTTTAGCTCCGTTTCAGAAATAAGCTTACTTAAGCAATGAAGAGCTTAATGGTTTATCCGTTATCTAGCAGACCTCTAGCTGCTTGTCAGCCCTCACTCAGCACTGCACACACTAAAGTATTTACTATAACTTTCTTTTTAGAGTGCTTGGAGAGTAAAGGTATTGTAGAAATTTATCATTGTTACCCTGGAGTCTGGTCTGAAAGCTAAAAAAATTCTGCAGTCAGCTGCATAGGAAAGGGTGGAGGAAGGAGAGCTCCTTGATGTACTTTTTTCATGAAAAACAAGGTAATAAAATTCTACTATTATTTATAGTCCAAGGGGTCCATGCTAAGGAATCTGTAAACAACTGGGAGAGCCACATGGGAATAGGAACCTGAAAGATTTATTAAACTGCAAAAGGTCAGAGGAAGGGAGTTTGCTTGTTCCTTGTGCAGCATCAGCCTGTCAGTTTCCTATGTCGAGGGCTAAATGGATGCCTGGTAACCACCTCCTCGTCCTGCTCCTCAGAGCTGCGGTTTCTGTTGCCTCTTGACATGCCATAGGTTACGCAGAGCTGCATCCTGCAGAAATACTGTCGAAAGCTACGGGGACTGTGTCTGAATTTGGCCCTTAGCCCACATTACTAGAATTCACCATTCCACATGCCTTTCATGCAGCAGTTACAGAACTGCCTGTCATGGCAAAATGAGAGATTGAAAGTTGCAAACTAGAGAATTTAAAATGTTTATTTTGTTGAAATCCGTAAAAGATGTGACTTCACTGGGACAAACAGATTAAAGCAAGCTATTATTTCCTTTATAATTACGTAAATATCAGCAGGAATATATTTCTTATGCCTCCTGCCTGTGTCCTGAGCTTTACCCTATAGCTGCTCAGAGCATACCAGAAGAGGGTTATCTGGTCAAAATAGGGTCTGCAGGTATGTAAGGAAAGGCTTTTTTCAAATAGTTCTGGAAACATCCATCCCTGTTTCAAAGCAGTAGGCTTATCAGTTCTCCTTTTGGTATTTCTGATCCCAGGCTAACCCTTCTGTCTAAATCTGTATCCATTAAACTCCCCACTCCTGTTTTCTCTCTAAGGAATTGAACTTTTGTCAATCAATTTCAACATAAGATGGATCACTAGGCACTAGAACTAAGAGAGGTACAAAACTATATGCGTATTTGTTTCTCATGCCACTGAGAAAACGCACTTAGAAGACTGGAAAATTACTGTTTAACTTTATAGATACTATCTGTTTTGAGGAGCCACACTGAGCTCTTTAGAAAAATGAGCATTTTAGAATTTAGTGAAAAAACGTTTCCTTGTCAGAATGTTCCTCACATGGAGAAGCAATTCCTCCTTGATCTCCAATTAAAATCCTGCCATTAAGAAAACATCTGTATTGACTAATTGTCTTGCAAACACTTGACAGAACAAATTAAATTTGATACTCTACTAAGTATACTAAATGCATATGTAACCAGAGATCCAAGGTATCTGGGGACAGGCTGTCTTCCATTTTTATGGCCAGAAATATTAAAGTTAATGAGTTACACTGTTTAAGGGCAGGCCCCTTTCTATTTCTAGAACTGGAAGCTAAGAGGCTGAATACATGGAGGATTTTACATTCTTTTGCATCAAAATAATTGGACTAGAGTTCTTCCTGAACAGTTAGGAGTCGCTAGTTATTTCAGGTCACTGGTCTCAAATGTGTTACTCGGATTCGACCTGCAATACTGACCCATTTGGTCCAGGGCCTGTTTCCTTATTTTCATTAAACAGCAGTTGGTTTTTGTCCTGATAAAGCAGGCTAAAAAAGCAGTGCACATCAGCAGAGTGGAAAACCCTGAGCTGGCTGTTCTGTGCGGCCTTTGGAGAAGGCTATTGAGACAGTGGTTGGGTAACTGCCTTTTGGGTGGCATGAGCATGTGAGGGCAATGTGTCATATCCCATGGGATGAGACTGATGGAAAAAGATCTGTCTTGTCCTTGAAGTCTGAGCTTGTTTGCTTCAGCTTTGTGCAAGACGTAGACTGATGGTGACAGTCTTGTTTATAACTTAAATGCTCACTGTGCTGCAGCATGTAAAAGCTTCATTTATTTGCAATAAAGGGAAGTAATGAGAAATCCATTAGAGGCAAATGGTCCTAATAGAATTTTTTTTTATTGACCTTTATAAACCTAAATTTATGGCTCTTTCAACCTTCTCTGTATTCCTGTTGTTGTTTTTCCCTTCAAATAAGGGCAGATCGCTCACTTGCACTCAAAATTAATGGTTATCAAAGTCATCGTTTAGATAATTGTCTTATAACTTGGGGACACTTTTTGGTAGAGAACAATCTTCATTATTAGCACATGCAATATTTGTGGGGCAGTTCTTTGGGATCTGATGGCCATCTCTGGAGAAGTTGGTTTTGAACAAGACATAACACTGCTGCTACCTAAAAAGAATTGGCAAAAAAAGAACCATCAGAGTGGGAATCTAATGAATATTTAATTGTGAATTGCATATCCACAAAAGAAACTAATTAATTTGCTTTTAGGCAAGACACTTGAAAATAGGTGAAAAAGCACAATCCAAACAACAAAATACAAAACATAATCATGTTTGCATGTTTAGTGCTGTGTCAAAAACGCTCTTAGAGGTAAGCGGTACTCAGTGGTGAGGTTCCATACTAGCAGTCTCATTCTTATTGCACTGTGAGAGGCTGAGAAGGTTTTTACAGCCAAGTCTAAAATCCAGCTGTGATTCTAAGCACACAAGAAGTTTTCTATCCCCTACACTCTCACCAGTGAAGATTCTTTCACTTTCAGTTACAATCCCAGTATCTTGTGTTATTATTACCTAGAGCTAACTGTACCTATTGACAAGAAGATGCCCTTTCCATATAGTCACCTATTGGAGCAAGCAATGTTCATGAGATGAACATTGTTTACTTTTAGTTCAATCATTCAATTTTCTGTTCACATATCATTTTTATAGGATGTAAACAACTTCAACTTACAGCAAAATATGCAAGAGAAATGCAGAGCCAGAAGCAGTCAAGATCAACAAGTGCCCCTTGGTCCAGCATTTTTGTATCTGTATGCCAAAACTATGTCAATTATTCATTCTTCAAGTAGATGTAATTTTAACATCAGAAAAAGTATCTAAGACATTTTAGGTTATCTGTGTCTATGGTCAGACAGACTAGATATTTTACTTTTTCTTTCACTTCTATTCACTAACTTTCTGTCCATAGGTAGCAGCCCAAGAAGGATATAAGCTGATTAAGGAATATCATTATGAGAAGGCTCTTGGTTACTATACTCTGGCTGTCCTGTCAAGCAAGGATAATCCAAGATATCTCCGACAGAGAGCCATTTGCCTTATGCATCTGAAAAAATACAGCAGGGCTTTAAAAGACATGGAGAAAGTGATCGAGAAGCATGGCTGTAACAGCCTTAAAACACGCGTTCATGACCACTGCTCAAAAGGACACCTGCTCTTACTAGCATCGGAGGAAGAAGCAACAGTTAAAGAGTATATTGAGGCACTGCAGCTGGAAGAATCTATCGCACTATGCAGCATCACGAAAAGCCCTGGTAGGGAAATTTTAGCCAGAACATTTCATAAGATTGCACAGTATTATTTTGAAATGCACCGTTTTGAGGAGGCCTGGAAAATCACAGGCTATGGTCTTATGGTTGATAAAAACAATACTGAACTTAAGAAGCTGAAAGCAAGACTTAAGCGAGAGGTTTCAGGCTGTAGTATACATTAATTTATTTGTTTTTGGCTTTTCCATTATCTCATTACTTACTAGTTTGTCTTCAAGAAAAAGGGAAGGATGAGAAGCTCATGATAAATATGCAGTGGATTACATGTCATTGAATATGGTACAGCAAGACCAGAAATAAAAATGTTCAGATAGAAAAACAAAACTGACCAAAAGAGCCATGTGAAGAAGACCGGCTTAAATTGTTGTGTCTTTACCTGAACTTCTCCTTATGAAAGAACTGTTTTGTTTGACTAATCTGAATTAATTCTGACATTGATTCCAGTCACAGTGAAGGTAAACATGCAGATAACTTTCAGTTTATGACCAATAATCATGTATCTCCTCTTATTTATTTGTTTTCCTTTTCCACTCCTTAATTTGGTGCCCTTCTTTTTATGAACTAGTCAAATAGATCACTCTGAAGTATTAGGATACAACATTTTTTAATGAGTTTTATATGTGTGAAACATCGTGAGTGTTACACTACCCAGATATTTCCCTTCTGAGTGGAAAGACCCATCCTTGTCACATTCTGTTGGATTTGGACCTGTACTGGCGAGTGGTAAGTACAAATGCAAAGCAAATTACCAGTCTGTCCCAAGGAACATAGAGGATATGAAGGATGAGATCCAACAGCAATGAAGCATCCAGTCTTGTGTCTAATACCCTGTTATCTAGGACACACAGGCAGCTGCGCTCCTGACCACATCTGGCTTCAAGATGTCTGTGTCTCGGTTTGCCAGTGAAAATAATGAAAATGACAGTCTCAGTAAGGGTGTCCTCAAGAGCCTGCTAAATGTCATCTTTTACATCCTGGATATTCATGGATGAAGGGGAGCACTGCAGCATGAAGTATTCCAAAGGGAATCAATGCACAAGGTAAATGAGTAGGAGGTGAGAACTGGATGCATCAGCCATGACTGTAATGTGATTTCTGGGCAGTGATTCAGCTTCCATCTTCCAGTATCCATGTGGGACAGCCCTGGCTATCAGCATCTCATGTGGCTCAAGGACTTCACCTGATGCTGCATAAGCAGCTTCACCACCTTTATGGACACCTAGACTTAAGGGGCTGCACAAAGGCAGTGTAGATGTACCCAGTTCATATATGTTTCTGTTTCACCTATGCAGTGGGAATCTATAGCTTGATTTGGATGCAGTATGTATCTGCTCTTGAAGAGGAAGCAATGAACTGGGACCCAAAATAACAGGTGTGTGTGCTTCTTTTAACTGAAATGGCAACCTCGAGTGAGTTATTCACCGTGTTTTTGGAGTGTGGTAAAACAACCATGTAGAAAAATGAAAGAATGCTCTCCTATTTTGATTAGGATGAAAGGGAAAGGAGCATTTCTTTATTTCTGATGTTGTTTTCTGAAAGACCAGGTTCCAGACCGAAACTTCATTCAGCATCTTTGCAATGAACCCCATAAGTAGTGATCACATCTTTAACATTACATCTTTTTAGTCTCCATATACTCCTTTTTCCCTTATATATAATACTGTCTTAGGAATGCAAGTAAAAGCGATCCTCTTTCCCTTTCAAAACCAAGGATTTGATTTTATTCCTAGGAACACTGAATGTTACTTATTGCCTCCAATTTGGCATCAAGTTCCTATAGAACAGTTTCTTTCCAAACAGAAAATCATCCCTACATTAAAATTGATTACACTTGCTGAAATAACCTTAATAAGAATAGTGATTTTGCTTTAATAGTAGTCAGCACATAGGAATTTTTGTGTCTTGTGCTAGAATTTTTGAGAAGTACTTTTTTATGGCTTTGGATTTTTTTTTTTTTGATTGTCTAGAAGAGTAAATCTCTTTACAACTTCATGTCTGCATTTCCTCTTTTAATTGCCATACTTCTGTATGTTTTCTTTAAAGGATGAACTGCAGTTTATCAAAATCATGGAGCCATTTCCTACTGCCTTGAGAAGCTCCCCTCCTACTGTACGTACAGTCGATGGTTGAAGATGTTTAGAACAGAACTCTCCTGTAGCAGCTGCTGCTTGAAAGTCTCTTGCATAATATACCACGAGGGCATATTCCTACATTGTGGTGGTATAAACGTTGCACAACTGTGAAGAATTCAAGTACATTCACATGAGTCAGCACTGTTGTAATCAAGAAGTGAATACGGCCCAGGGACTGTGTGTTAGTAGTAGAAGTGGTTCCAATTTACTTTGAAACTAGCTTCAAGCTACATTCAGCCCCAGGAAAGATTAGGCACCTGTAATTTATTTAGATCTGAGCTGTGTGCAGACACTACCAAATAAGCCCCCTCTCCTGAACTTTGTCCCTTTAAAGTATTCCGCAACCTCAGTAGCAACCTCAGGGCAGGTAGTGACTGCAGTTCCTCTGCATGGGGAGGTAGAGCAGCTGGGGAGCAGCAGCCTGGCTGCAGTCACCAGGTTACGAGCAGTGAAAGCAAGCTTTGAAATCATGATTGAGATTGGCCAGCAATCATTTGTGTAGAAAGTGTCTTGGCTTTAGAAAGTACTCAACATTCCTTGCAAGATTATAAAAGGAAAAGCAGATGTGAGAATATTTATAGAACAAATAACAGTTACAAAAGTAGTTTCCTGACCTTCTGTTCTGCAGCCCAGCAGGCAAAGAACAATTTAGAAATGATGGCAAATTGGTTGGGATTAAATACTCAACTGGAGGCTTCTCCAAGAACCCAAACAGGGCTAAACTTTGAACTTTTGTGATTTAAAAAGATTTTATTTCCTTCAAACTTATATAACTTCTATTATTTTTTCCATTTCAGTTACTTACGTGCTGCCAGGTACTGAGAGAATCTAAATATAGGTTAGTCAACTTCAGCTTCTGAACAAGTGCATTTTTGAAACTGGCATTCTTCTTGTGAAGTCTAATCCATTGTGCTTTTCACATTTAGATCACAGTTTCAGGTTTAGATCCCAGTGGAAATTTTGGTCTGACTTACAGCCATGCAGACCCAGTAACTTCAATGAGCTTCCTTGTTTCTAAGTGAGGATACTCCACTTGACTTGCAGAGGCAGATGTTTTGCTTTAATGACAGCTAATCTAAAAGCCATTTGTTTAACTATTGTCTTTCTGAGCAAGATAAACTATGTTATCATTGTACTGCTTCTGCATCAAGCAATTTTCAATTTGCTGTGGCTCCAAGGAGTTACTGTGGCCATTAATTTAATGTGTTACATGAGATTATCCTTGGCATTATAGTCTGCCTTTGGAGTCTCAGTTATTTTAATCACATTTCTGCTAAACCAGTTCATGATGGAATCTGTTGGTTTGGTCAGCAATTGTCCAAAGGCATCTTAAAGAAAAATGGCTTGTTACTTAGAAGGCATAGCCTGCGAAAGCTGTGAGATCAGGAGGGCTCTTCCTGCCTCCTCCTCCTCCTGCTATGGCTTCCAGAAACAGCTTTTTCGTACTTATTCTGTAGGATGCCAGTGAGTGCTGCCAGCCTGCACTTGCATCTGCCTCATGCTTGACATCCCAAGCATGGGACCAGTGATTATTTTACCACTAAAGTGCTAGGATTCAGTGCAGTGCAAGAGTTTAACCTGGCAGCTTACCTGTGATTAGGTGTCTCCCTTTTAGTACCTTAAAAATGTAAAGATACAGCCTGATCATTTCCGTATTCATATGCTCTCTGTGTGACTCCAGAAAGTCAACACTTAGACTAAAACTAATATAAACATTTCTCCGCAGAGCATAGAGGAAATTAAGAACAATATTTGACAATAAGTCTACACATTTCATTCTTGAACTGCATCACAGTAAGTAAGGAGAAAAATTAGCGGTAGAACCAGAAGGGAATTGTAGGAGGGAGCAGGAAACCCAGGAGGATGGTGATGATTCCATTCTGTTCCTGTTCTGTATTTCATTATGTCCCTTGGTTGTACTTTCATTTCCAGGTAAGTGTTTTGTATGCCTAATGCAAGCTAGCAAATATGCTCCTTGAGTGTCACATAGCACGATGTATGGGGATCTGAAGTCATGAGGGAGTCACATTTTTAGATCCACATCAGTAGAGGATAAAATGAGAAACAGCCAGCAGTTATTATTTTCCAGCTTAAAATGACCATCTCACGGAGCATCTTGATTGCTTAGAAACCTCAGATGTCATATTACGAGACACTCAAGCACAGGTAATATACTCAGTACTTTTAAAAAATATATATTAAAATCTTACAGTATTAGGAACACTTCTGAGACTGGATTGTCTGAAACAGGAATGTTTCTTTTAACATAGAGTTTTAACCATACAGATATTTATACCTTGCCATTTGCTGGATTTTTTTTGCAATCTTGCCAGACGCATTTTTGCACTGTTATTTCTTCTTCTGTATCTTCTGTCTGTTCTTGGGCAATAAAATCTACTTACTGAAGAAAAGAGGTAATTAATCATCTGTGTGCATTGTGTATACCCACATCATTAATGTGTTTGGATGTTTTAATTGATGGCATTCTCAACTGTTATTAAAATGAGAGGGCTTAAAATGGGAACTAATGCAATCCAGTTAAGCCTCCTAATAAACCTGACTAAAGATCTGCAGTTTGATCACACATCAGGTAGAGGTGTACAGGGAAAAAGTGGTATGAGTCCAGAGGTGAGATTACCAGTGGTAAGATTTGATTCTTCATTTATTTCATCTATTTTATTTTCACTGGTGCAGATCTTGTGTTTATTCTGTTGATAATAACAAGGTGTGAGAAACCATAAAGGCATTTAGATACCTTCTTACGAGGCACTGGAGTGCCTAGGCTTTAGCCCCAAAGTCTTTGCTGTGAATTGGAATCTGCATGGCAAGTAGAAACAGGATACTGTGTACAGCGTTGGTTACTTCAGAGGGAGAGATATGGCAACCCAGTAGTACCTAAGAGGCAACTCTACCACAGTGGTGCATCCAGAATGCCAGGCGTTTTCGGTGCTGACTGTGTCTGCGTTGTTGGACAGGCAGACACCTCTCTTCATCTGGCTTCCGTAGCCAGGGTACATTCCTGATGTCTGGCACCGCCCGCAGCTCCTGTGGAAGAACTGACCAAATCTCTCTGCCTTCTCTTGTTCAGCAGCTTCCGACAGTGCCACAACCACCAGCCACAAAACCACCACAATGAACCCGCTGTTCATTCAGGTTGTGAGTTCAGTACCTCTTCAACCTCAACGGGACAGACCTTCCAGCTTCCACAGCTGTGTCCCAATCCTCAGCGGGCGGGCGGGAAGGACATAAGGTAGGGGTGAAAGGGGAAGTTTGCCAAAGGTTAAGCATAGGTACAAGCATTTTGCTAGTTCAGGATTTCACACCGCGGACAGTCTTGCTGATCCTAGGTGTATTGATTTGTTGAGAAAGATCTTAAGAGTTTAGTCTCCTGTGTTTAATTAAATAACATGCATATATTGTGTAGATACTTATGGCTGTGATTATATAAACTTTTTTAAACTGGCCTGAATCTCTTTCTAAAAGAAAATACCTTCTTTCATAAGAAAACTATAAATTGTACATTTTACAGATAATACCACTGAAATTTCTGATATAAGTAGGTGTCTATAGTTGAAATAAATTAAAATGTCATATAATCATTTTATTTTTAATCCTTCTTCCTATATGGCAATATAAAGCAGAAACTATACTTTTGTCATACATATGTATATTTTGAGACTGCTGTATTTTTATTATAATAATGGAAGTATTCAGCACTGTACTGAAATTAAATGTAAGAAAAATGAGACACTGCCTTCCAGAAGTCTTCTTGGTAAAGGCACTTGAAAGTCTCTTGGGAGAGAATTAAAGTCTGTCATTGTTAAATTCAGCTTTCCTACGAATGAATTGCTTTAATAGAAAAGACATCTCTGAATGCTGAAAGGTCAGGAAATCATCTTGCCCTGTTAAAGACAGCTCTGGTTGTGCCTGCTGCACAGGCTTTTTTTCCAGTCTAGATATAAAATCAGCTGATTTCAAAGGGTTAAACTCCTTTCTAATGCTCCCTCGTAAGTCTCCAAGCAGAGCATTTTATTCATTGGACATTCTAAGCCCCCTGTGTGTGAGTGAATGTACGAGGGAAAGAGAAAGGGAGATGTAGGCACAGTACTTTGCAA
Organism: Crypturellus undulatus; assembly: GCA_013389825.1. Lineage (NCBI taxonomy): Eukaryota > Metazoa > Chordata > Aves > Tinamiformes > Tinamidae > Crypturellus > Crypturellus undulatus. Next base: position 141,573 of record VWPW01025350.1, read on the forward strand.
AACCATTTCTTGGGGAAAGCGTGTTAAAGAGAACAGAGATAATAACCATTTGTTTCCCACTGCCAGAAAATGTAAGCATTCCAATTACTTCCCAGAAACTGCACAGGCCACCTGTCTTCTGCAGCTGAAAATCATTCTTCACAAGACAGAGGTAAGACAACTTCTCATTTTCACTGCTTCTCTGTGCAGAGTGCATGCATTTAGAAATTCACTGCAGAAATCACGGCATGCCTTTTATACTCTTTAGAGATCATTATCTCTACTGGTAGCTTAAGGATGAATTTTGAACTTTGGAGTTTTCTAATCTGTTTTGGAAGTGCATTTACCACAGATTATTTACACTACACACATCTAGTAGCCAACCAGCAGAACATATTTGAGCATTGGTTATTTTATATACTAGTTGACAGTCATGGGTTACACAAGTTTCAAAGACAAGCACATTGTTCTGAGCAATGAGTTAGATCTGTAGTCTGCATCCACCCTACAATGAAGCAACAGGCAGCATCCAGTCATTGTCCTGGGTCATTTATTGCTGATTGCCTGGGGTGTGTGCTGCTTTTTTTAATGTTACCTATAGGTTCAGACTGCCTTCTGTATTTAACAGTAGCTTTTACCTCTTAAGACAGACACAGGTACAGGTAGACTCGTTTTTATTACAGTAGCTTAAATACTGCTTATGCTCTTCAAACACATAGACTGAGGAGCCCGTGAGGTTAATAAGGACATTTTACTGACATTTTACAGATCTGTAACATTGCATACCATTTGGTGACTAAGTGATACTAGTATTGATAGCAAGTCTGTCACCTTTAGACATACATTACACCTCTTGGTGTAGGTGAGGTCTACTTTACTGGATTCTGCATTGTGGGTTTTTTGCCTGTGTGCAATCCCTATCTATGCATAGTGTTTGTGTATGTATGTACATTGAAGAGTTAGGAAATGAAACAACAAGAACAGAAGCTTTTCAGATAATCATATATCATTTTTCTAGTCCTTTCCTTTGCCAGTTTATCTCACCACCTGACCTATTTCCACCAAGTAACCCTGCAGTCCGGAGTTATGTGACAATTAATACTAATTCCAAGTATTAAGCAGTATGAGTCAGCCCATAGCCCATATCACACAGCAAATCAGCATTATGTCTGGGTGCTGACTTAACTAGAGTATGGGCAGTTTGGATGCAGGGTTTGAGGATAAATTCTCCATGGAGTAGAAATGAATTTACTGTCTCTTCCCATATTCCAAGAGGGGCTGTCAGCAGTGTTCAAGCTGGAATAGCTTTAGTGAAATGACGTTGGATGCTTTATAACCTTCACTGGGGAAATTTGCTTATCAACACTGACAAGCCAGAGAAGGAGGAATACTCTTTCTACTGCCATTAATTACAAATATTTCATACCAAAGGGAAGTCTTTGAGGAACTCCAGAAGTTAGCATTTGCTTAAAGCTGAAGTGAGTGAATAAACACAGACTGTATCATAATGCCAGAATCTTTTCAGTGTATCTGCAGTCCCAGCGGAGGCTTGGCCTATCCGCATAGTAACAGATACTAGCCAAAGATATGAGCTACACTGCAAGTAGCAGCCAAAGCCAACCCACTAGAGCCCCTCAGAACTCTCTGCATTACTCTTCTTTTACAGGAGTGATGACACGATAGAGGCTGCATGCCCATATCACTCTAAAGGCTTTGGATGTCTGCCTAAGAAATCAAGATTTATATGCAACCTTTTGTGTGTATTCAGAGAAAAGAACAAAACTCTGGCATCCAGAAGTATGTGATTTTCTCTCATATCTTAGTATGAAGCAGTTTAAAAGGGGATAAAAAGTGTAGCAGATAGAGATGAAAAGCTGGTTTCCAAGGAAACAATACTTAAACCATTTCATACTAAAAATGATGTCTGCACCACCTTCTTTCTGATTACCCTAGGGAGTTGAGCTGCTTAAACATTTGTGTGTAGCTGTCTGACACCTGCAGATCCCCCAGAGCACCAGCTGATGAATAATGACTATACTAGCCATGCAACCCCCATTTTTTTGGAGTATACAGAAAGTAACAACCATTAGATCACTTATCCAGGTGATTCAGACCACACTGTTACATCAGCACTAAACATAAAATTTTCTTAGAGTAACCCAAATGAGTTTCTGGGAGACCAGCATGCAGAAGGCCACTTTAAGGACACTAGGGAAACACTGTGCAAAACCCCAGGAGTGGCAGAAAATTAAATAGGTGATAGAGACTGATGTAATGCTAGTGCATAGTTCATGATGTACCTCACTGACCATAAGTTAAACATACTCACAGAAGAAAAAAAGTGTATGCATAACCCTTTACAATTACATTTTTAGAAAAGAAATCCTTCTAAACCAAGAGTGGAAGGTCATTTTGACACAGGAGGCAAATGAGATCCAGCAACCAAACTCCTGAGAAAGATGACGCACTTGAATACTATTTTCCTCCCAGTGCAGTGTCCCACTGTAACCATGGTTATTCCAGATACTCCAAAGGAAATCTAAAACCAAAGTAGTTCACAGCCCAGAATCAAGCAGAATCTCTCAAATGAATGAAGTAATCGACTATTTGTTGTTCTGAGCTGGAGCTCTCTGACCATAAGTTTCCCCTAGACTTGAGAAATTTTCCCAACAAGAACACTGTAAAAATTCCAGACCAGCTCCTCTCCTTCTCTAGTTCTGTGTGTTTTGGGATGTCTGTGGTAAGTAATTTTGTAGGGAGTCTTAACATCCACAGTAAAAGCAGTTGTAGGAAACAGTTATCCAGATTGGTGGCACAAGCCCTACCCTCTTGGGTTACTAATGTGAAATCTATTATTTGAGGCTTTTTTTTTAATGCAATGGTGTTGTGGAAAGCTCTTTAAAAATCCAGATTTGTCATCTACCAACTCATAGAGCAACCTCCTTTAATTACAAAAAAAAGTAAAAGGAAGAAAACATGTCAAGTAACCCAATACAAACAGCAAGTGCCTCATTGTCTCATGTTTTGTGTCTAAATTGCTTTTGGGGAAGAAAAACACACATTTTTATACACTTCCTGACATTCTTTAACCCAAACCCAGCCAACCCAGACTCAGCACTACTTAAACCATTGTTCACTGATACCTGTCTGATCACTGACAGTGCAAGCATTTATACTAAATTTATTTCAGAGCTTAAGTGAAAGAGTAAAATACAAAATATCTGTCACCACTGATTTCCCCATCTGAAGTTCAGATTGACTTGAGATAACCTTTATTAAATGCAAGCCAGTGTCATTGCTACACCCATAGTTCCCTACATTTCCTACTGGAAACGGTACAACTTTTCCTCAGCTTTGCAAAGAAGTAAAGCTATTAGAAGTGCAGGAAAAGGTCTTGATATGGTTCCCATTTCCTCCCTGCCCCCCTTCAAAAGTTCTGCAGGAAACTGTGAGCTTTCTGGGGACATAAGAGGGATCTATGTCCTTGGTGTCTATCTATGGCCTTGAATAAGGCACTTTGGGCTGTGCTCCAATTATTTATTATAGATGCCCACCTAGGTGTTCTTCTGTCTCTTGCTTACACGGGGAGTTAGGGTCTGCATCTGGAGCAGCGGGCAGTCTAATCACTTAATATCAGAGACCACATTAGTCACAATGCCAACAGCAGGAACCACAGGAAAGAGTATGAATAAAGCTCCTAGATTCTCAAGTATCTTGATCCTCCATCTGTGAAATGGGAAAAATAATGCCCTTCAGTGTCCCATGGATGTATTACAAGCATAACTATGTTAAAACCTAAAAGGTTCTTGTCTATTGCAGTATTATGGAACTTAACAAGGTAGAGCTTCCTCAGAGCCAGCTACAATGCACAGTATTAATAAACCTGCTCATAGGAACGTGCATAGGAAAATAACCTTGTGCTAAATGTGGAACTCTCTAAGAAAGATATAAGAGATCTTTTAACTCAAATTAATTGTGTAACTCGAACCTTTGAGATGGCCTTCCCTTGGGCACCCAGCATCTGCAAGTGTGGTGAGAACAGTCTTGTGCCTCCATGTTTTCAGACTTTTGTCATCTTATGCTCCTCTTCAGATGGAGGAGTGATAACAGCTGCCTTCACACTTGACAGAAGCCTAAGATGTAACATGACCTGAAACAAAGGCAAAAACTCAGCGAGCTCTGGAGGCAGACCTGGAGCACGGACTCCAGGAGGAGGTTTAGAGTCCTGGCAGAAGAGACTTTGTTTGTTTCTTACCACATTCGAGGAAACAGGTCTGTGCTCCGAGTCTTGGAACATTCTGCGTGTGCATTCCCAGTAAACAGGACTGCCGCAAAGAATCCTGCTCTGTCCTCAGCACTTCCTCCTGAGCGCACACAGAACTCGGTGTTGGTGGAGTGGCCAGGTCAAGAGAGGTATCAATCTTAAGATTTATATAGTGTTAACTTTGGCAGTGAGTTACACTAGCTTAATAAAGCAGCCTACAGGGAGAAAAACAACCTCCTACTCCCCTCGTTACAAAGTTAACCCTAGATATGACTATAATTTTAAATAAAATAAAGTACAGGAGTGATCACATGCCTGTTCTGCCCTTGCTTTTATTGCCCTTCACAGCTATTACCTGGTAATATTCCAAGTAGCAGCACAAAAGAGGAATTCTGCACAACAATCCATATATGAGTGTATTTTCAACCAAAAAACTATCTCCATCTATCTCACCCCAAACCTGCCAGCACAGGAGAGTGAGGTGATTTCAATAGTTTTGCACCTCTCTGACTTCACATTCCTTCTGTGAGAGCAACAGCAAATAATCTGGTGGCTGAGATGAGGCAGGTTTCAGAAAAGCTAGAGGAAACTTAGCGCAAGCTGCAGCAGGAGCTTGTGCCGCTTGCATGCTCAGAGTCCTTAGCCCTGTCTGCCTCCGTAACGCAACCTCTCCTCCCCCTGCTGCTCAGGAGCATTCGCTTGAAGCTCGGAATTGCACACAGCTGAGCTCCGAAGTTTGGGCATGGCTCTGGGAAGACTGAGGAGCTGGAGGTTGGAAGCTGCTGCAGACCTGGGAGCTGACACATATTCTGGGAGTCTCCTGCATTCAAAACCCTTCATCTCTGCTAAGGACAGAGCAGCCACAGCTTGAAGACCCTGGCTCCTCTTTTGGCATTCTGCTGCTGTTAACAGAGCCCAGCAGAGCTTCTCATATCCAGAGAGGAAAGAGGAAAGTTTTTTGAAACAGCAGGATACTTCTTGAAACTGATACTGGCAGAAGGCAGTCTTTTCCCTCCTTCGCCTTTGGGGACTGGCTTTTGGGACAGAAGGAGTTGCCCAGCCTCGTTATGAGACTTTCCCCCACTTGCCAAGAAAGCTGTTGAGGTTCCGACCCTGCACCCCAGAGTCTAGGATAGTGTAGCCCAGAGCATCGCCCAGCAGCACGCCCTGAGTGCAGACCATCCGGTAGGCACTGCACATGGAGAATGAGGTTGGCAAATCTGTGGACAATCAAATGGATAAATACATGTAATAATTTGGAAGTTTTCTTTGTCTTTGCTTTTATTCTGCTTCCTTTTTCTCCCTGATTTGTTATGCATTTACCTCTGTATGGATTTAGCTATGCTGTTAATTATTTCTAACCTTCTCCCTCCTCATTTTAGAGTTACAATAATGGGGAAATCTGAAAGTCAAATGGATATTGTGGAAAAATCAACAAAATCTGGAAAGCAATCCTGGAGCTTTGTGGCAATCGGTCTGGCTGTCTTGCTGCTCGTTATGACTTGTGCAGCGGTCGCCCTGGTGATCCTGTATGCCAGCAGCAGAGGTAAGAACCTGAGAGTAATTCCCCTTCTCCCCCTGCAAACAACATTTAAGGCTTTCTGCAGAGCTGAATTAAAACTACAGAGAGAAGGTGACCGCCTATGTGAGGGCTTTGCTATCTCTGCCTTGTTCAAGCTCATGTACAGTAATGATTTTGTTGGATTTGATTTCATTACTAAATTGTGTAATGCAGGGGGTGAGGAAGCTAGGATTTCTATGCATTTTGTTGAATCCAAAACTGCTTTGACAAAGATAAATATATATATATATATTGCACTGACCGGGCAGTGTGTAGGTGTATGTGCGTGTGTGTAAGGCTTGATATTTCCATATTTTGTAGAAGCTTCAGTTTAATTATAGCCAGAAGTTATAAAGCAGAAACTTAGCAGATCTACATAGGAGATTGCTTATTACAATGGGAAAGCCTGTTTTAAAATGCCAGTGAGCTACTGAAGAGAGAAATACCTTTCTCTGTGTTACATGGGGCTCTTTCAGCTCCAGGTGACATGTGTTTCACTCTGAATGTCTTGCCAGGGAGCTGATAACAAGGCAGTTTCTTCTAGGTGTTTCACCTAAATATATTAACTGCAGAGTTTACTCCTCAAATTAGCATTTTCAGTAGCATATCAAATGCAAAATCTTTTTTGTTTTATTTTTTTTCTGAAGCAATAAACAGGACCTTGTCTCATGCTAGTGATTTACATGAATGCCTCTTGGTTTCAGAGCTTTGCTGAAGTACCAGAGAATAAAATTAATGTATTTGAATAGCAAAACTAAAGCAAGGCACTGCTCTCTTCTACATTGTCTCTGCATCCCCTGCTTGCAGTGAATTGCTTTCTTCAGCACTTGTACGTGCACCAGTAGTGCACACTTCCAAGTAACAGTTCATGAGAAAAGTCTCTTTGTATTTACTCATGTTTTACCAGCAATTGAATGTTAGCAGTATTTGTACCTGTGCTTGAAACAATCTTTGGGTATTCAGATACTCACAGTAGTTCAGGTATTTGCAATACTAAGCACAAAATTCCTCATATTTATTCTATTACCCCAGGAGACAGAAGAAAAAAGAAAAGGTCCCCAGAACTAGGTCCTAGAATAGGAATTCCTTTATCAAAATATTGAGCTGTTGCTTGCATCTTTCTTGCTTGACTTTTTAATTTATTTTCTGCCTTCCAAGGCTGTAGAATTTCTCACAGAGAGCAGTATTTTGTTTGTGCTCCACAGGTTGTCACTATTCACATCTCTTATAGAGCCTGTCCTAGATCTAGAGGGCCTGCTCATGCACCCAGACCCTACCCTGTTAAGCAGTGTGTGGACAAAGAAGAGCAATGCAAGCCCTACCTGAAGAGCCTGTGTCCCTGGGAGCACCTCGTGCTGGGAGTGGACTTCGCAAAGTCACCTTATGCCCCTGTAGCTCCCGTGCTGCGAGTGGAATAACCATGCTCGGGTGCAGCTACGTGAGTGGGAAACCAGTGGGAGTTAGAAGAAGCACAGGGCCTTAGAAGGGGGCAGGTATTCACAGTACTGATCCTCACCTGAAATTCTAATTCTGTCTCTTTTAGCCATACTTATAGACTGTAGATAATAAATCCTAAGAAAGGTTGAACAAAAAAAGAAAGCCTTTGGTTATCAAGTCAGCCTGAAGATACTGGCATCTGGTACAGGAGAAAGTCCTCTCAGAGAAAAAGCTAAATTCAGCAGTTACCTGATTTGCTGCAGTTCTCTGCTATAAAAGCAGCAGGGGCAGGCTGCGATGTTGACAGCACTTCCTCTGCAGCTGAGACCTGACTGAGAAGCTGATGAAGTGCTGAAAGGTGAAGCTCACACTTGCCGACTTGATGACAACTGTGGATCTAATCGTTCCAATGTGTGCCATCCCCAGCCATCTGTAATCCTCAGAAAACACAGTGGCAAAATACTAAACAGAGTGTAGTTCAGAGACTCTATAGCATGATTTGCTTGGGTTTCTTCGTCTTTAAAAAAGCTGAGAAAAAGCAGTAGTGGACATGTATGCTAAAGACTTTCAAAAGATGAACTGCTAAAGAAAGGTGGAAAAATGGAAAGATTAATTTTAAGAGAGAAAATATGTTATAAGAGGTTGGATCCTGAAATGGCCCAGCCACAGTCTGTGCCCTGAATGTGTAGGCTCCCTCTTGGACCATAAACCTGGAATCCCTCCCACATACAGGCCTGTGTGGTGAAGCTGGTATTCACTGAAACTGCCAAGTGAGATCCACCAGGAGACACTTCTCCCTTTTTTTCAGGCCCTCTTGGAGGGAGGGTGAGAGAGTGCTGGAAGAAAGGACCGTGACAGTGTGTACTTGGGTGTGCATTAAGGTTTGATGTGAGAAGAGACAAGTCTTGACTCCCTGTGGACTCTTCCACCCACAGGTGTTTGCTTCCTGTGTACAAGGGTATTTGAAACTGAACAAATTGTACTGATTTTTCCCCAGGTATAGATTGATATTTTTATGATTTACATTAGTGTCAAAAATGAACTTATACTTCACTGTTACTATGTTATGCTCCTAAGTTTCACATCACACCCATCTAAATCCTGATAGATATTTTAAAATATATTTTTATATATTAAAATATCTTTATATTTCTCTTTCTAGTTATTGGAGGATCAAGAGGTACAGTTACAAAACTCCAGGCAGTGAGCAAAATCCCAATAAATACATTGTGAAGCAAAACAGGCAGTGTTGGTCATATCTCATACAGAGTCAGGTTGGCTTTGTTCTTTGTCAGGAATGGTACTGAGGCATAAAAGAGACAATTGATAGAAAAACAAAGAAGCCGCTTTTCAAAGTAAACTGAGCCCCTCACCAGCCATTTTTAATTATCTGTTTTTGTGGCAGAGTTTCAGAGCTCTGTATGTGCAACCAAGGTTTCAGAACAGATTTGGCTCCCGTGCTCATGCAGCTCGATTACATTTTCTCAGTCACAAAGGCTTTTTGAACGAGGGCAGTTAGAATCTCATTGATAGCACTGGGGTTCCAGAAACAGGTTATACATTTTTCAGGATATACTAAAGGAAGAAGCTTTGATTAAAAAAGCTTCAGAGAAGTTCTCTCTGGTGCCTGAGCAAGAGTGGAAGAAATGTGGCATATTTTTGCACTTAACTGCTTTTTGCCCTCTACTATTGCCCTTTATGGAAAATTTCAAAATGGATTTGAACTACTGTCCTTTTCTAAAAGAGGGCATTTCTTCCTTTGGAAATATCCTGCACTCCTAATTCTTTTTTTTTTTTTTTTTTTTCAATTTTTTATTTGAGAGTTAAGGCAAGTTCTCCAAAAATTTGCCTTTGTTTCATCTATACAAAAGTGCAAAACTTCTGTATGTGAAACTTTGAAATATTGCAATTCTTTTGCTCATCCTGAGCTGAGATTGCTGGCTACTAAAACATGCAGTTATTCTAATGCAGATCTACCCTCACACCACACAGCAGCACTGAACTGAAGCCTGAATGTTACATTCCCAATCACAGTGGGGGCTTTTTATGTTGTTTCCACTGAAGAACTTCAAAGCCCTCCTTTCTCCCCTACTGTTTTTCTTTTTTTTTTTTCTGTGTGAATTACTGTAATCTTGTTTGCTCTCGTGGAAAACATTTGTTTTCATTGCAAGGATTTTTTTGAGTAACTTTTCTGCAAGCATTCTAGTATAAGGATATTAAAAAAAAAAGTTTAGAAACATGCTGATCCGATTGGAGGGTGGTAGTGGAAGAGTTTTCTGTGGTAGACGGACGTAGTGTTCTATCTAACATAAGTAGATATTGAATTATTTCACTTTCAAAGATTTCACTTTTCTTTTTTTGCTTCAGTTTGATTTTTGTGCCCTAAGGCCAGTATGAAATCAATAATCCAGCTATGAGCTTTTCTACCCTGTTTAAAACTCAATCACTGTGGCTCTGAAGGTAAAGATAAAGCTCAAATGCATAAAGCGTCTTATTATATTGTATAAAAGTTGACATCATACATTCAATGTGTGTCAGAGAGCCTATGAAGCCCATCAGCAGGAAAACAAGCTGTCGCTATCCTGCTCCCAGGTGAAGTGAAGCTCACTGTCAGTACTGCTTTCACAGAAAATTTCCTCATAAATCTGAAAATAATGTCTTCACAGTTGTCACTGGATCTTTTACTGGCAATAACATTCATTTGCTCTAAAGTTAAACAGACCTCTCACTAATGTTGGTGTTTGGCTGTTGGTGAATGACATTGGCAGGAATTCCTTTCCTAAACAACTAATTTTATCTGCTTTCTTATTCCTCTCCCTGCAGGCACTGGCTATGGCACCAGTTCAGGCAATACATGCACCACACCTGGATGTGTTACAGCAGGTAATAATTCTTACTGTGATTTAGATGCTATTATTTCTACATAACCTGAATAACAATAGATTGTGCTCTAAAACTGGAGAAATTTGTAAGGAATGAAACTTTCATTTGAGCCTGAAACATGTTGTTATTGTCTCAGGCAGCAAGTGTAGCTGTCTTCTTTTCGTTTCCACTGTATACTGTCTTTGTGGCCATTCAGAGGCTCCCTCTGCAAGCAATACGATCCCAGTGCAAAAGTCCAGCATCAGACACTTCCCAGCCTCTACAAATTAGGGTATGATTCTTGGAGTCTTCACAATGAGTCCTATCCAGGATGAGCAGTATATGCAAGATACCTTCTTACCAAGCACTTTCTTGGCAGTTTTTGTTAATCCAGAGGTTATTTGGCACTCTGTGGAACTCAGCTCTCTGATTTTGATGTATAGCTGCTAGAATAATTCAGAACATGGACCCAACAGCTGAACCTTGCACGGATTTCTACCAGTATGCCTGTGGGGGCTGGCTCAATCGTCATGTTATCCCAGAAACTAGCTCCAGATACAGCATTTTTGACATCCTGAGAGACGAGCTGGAGATCATCTTGAAAGGTAAGAATGAGGTTACACTGTTTCTTTTTTTGTTTTTGTTTTTTTTTTTTTATCTATCCTTGATTATAAACTTGTCTTTAGTTTCATATATTATCTACTCTCTGTACTATCTACTGCATATTATATAGAGAAATTCTCTAGTCCTTTAATCTCTCTATCTCTTACTGCATCAATTTTGTGGAAACATCCTATTCCCACTAGGGCTTTGGTACTAACTTCAAGCTTTGAGCATGTCCTTCTTCTTGACACCTTTTTTCTGTTAATAGCACTTTTAAAGAGCACTCTGGTTTCACAATATTGAAGCCTCAGATAACAAGTGTTCCTCATAACTCTGAACTCTCAGTCACTTCTACGGAAAGGTGAAAGATCTCCAGGGCAGAATCTCACTGCAACTTTTCCTTCCCCAGGTGTGTTGGAGACATCAGATCAAGGGGACAGAGAGGCATTTCAAAAAGCTAAAATACTTTACAAATCATGCATGAATGAGAGTGAGTCTCTTTTTTTTCCATTGGTACTCCTGATGAATATTAAACCTGCAGCTCAGGCAAAGTCCAGTGAAATCTGTCTAACCCACATGACTTGCCTGGAAGTCTGATCTTCATTCAGGTGAATGAAGACATGTTGCTACATCTATAAAACTTAGTATGTGCATTCTGGAACACAGAAAGGATGGATTTTGCTACCGCTGGTAGCAATGCAAAACCCTTTCTTCTAAATGAAGAAATGCCCTCCATTTCTTTCTTTCCAAAGCCTTTCGATCTAAATCCCTCCTGAACAGAAGTGATTTCATTCTTTTTCTAAAGACTAGTAGTCTCCAGGAGTAGACAGATGATTTCATGGTATCAAGATTATTCTCTTATACTCTGCTATAACAGATACAGTTGCAGATTTAATATATTAAAGATAAAAATTATGTTTCATCTTTTTCAATTTTAAAAAAATTACAATATTTGGCTTTCTTCTCTCAGGTCTTATAGAGCAGCGCGGTTCATTGCCCCTGCTAGAGGTCTTAACGATGGTTGGAGATTGGCCAGTGGCTTCTGCAGACTGGAATAACACCAAAGGTAATTCCTCCCAAAAGTTCAGGAGTGCTTAGTCAGAAATATTTACTGCGCTAACTAGACTGATGTCTTTATATTACATTCTCAGTTTTATTTTTTTCTTGGTAAACAAAAGTTCAGGGTATTGGACATATTTAGCATAAAGTGACCAGTGTAATTAAGGTACTGTAAATTTAATACTTCATTCATGAACAATGGATGTTTTAAGATGCTTTTAGGAAAACTGCAGGATGAACATGAAAAAGGAGAAAAAAAAGTAATATAACCAGTATAATTACGTTCTAATACTTGCAAATTAATAGGGTTTGTAATATCATTACCTAACTAGATAAGGTCATGGTGATTTATACTACATATAGGCATATATAAAGTAATCAATAAATGATTAATATGTCATTGAGACAGATAATGCCTGTGAGAACACTGCCTAGCCTTTTCTGGCCACTCTAGGAATGTCCTCTGCAAATAAAATATCTTCATACGGTTTTAGTTTACTTTAGCAGGCTATACAGCTGATACGTATAGATATTATCTAATGTATATTTTCTCTTTTATCTCCCAGAGCCAAACTGGAGCATGGAAGAAAAACTCTCCATAATGAACTCCAGATTTAACAAACGTGTCCTGATTGACATGTTTGTATGGAATGATGACCGGGATTCCAACAAATATATCATTTATGTAAGAAAAAAAAAAAATGCAGGGAATTATTTATGTATCCCAAAGTCATATTAGATAGCTTTCTGCACAGCAACAGATTAGTTTTCCATAAATCAGTCAGTATGCACAATACAGACAAAATGTACACACAATACAGACAAAATGTACACAACAATTTGTATCTCATGCTACAGATCTGTCTCAAATTCACTTTGAAAGGCATAATATGGTAGAATAAATTGATTTGATTTTGAGTAAATTAGTGGACCTTTGCTGACTAGCAACATTTAGTGGTTGTAAAGTCTTCTGGTTTGCAAATGCTGGTGCAACATAATATATAAGAAGACATCGTAAGCTTTTAAAATAGGTAAATAAATAATATTTAAAAGCTCGTTCATGTATTTCTATGCATGAAATTCAGCCTTGGAGAGAAAATGCTTGTTTTCTAATTTGCTCAAAATTATTCTGAAATCTCAGTGATTACTGAAAGATTTGCTTAATGAATTGTGCTAAATACCCTTCCTGTCCTTATCTAGAAATTCAGAGAGAGAGGTTGAAGCTTCCATCTCACCCCAGTTGCTAGAAAGCTAAAATTTTCCTTGATTGTTTGCTAAGTGTGGTCTTTCTGACCAAGAAGTCATGATGCCTTTCGAGGACCCCCTTGACAACACCTGTTCCTCATCAACACTAACTAAAGAATATAATTTCCTTCAGATTGACCAACCTAGTTTAGGAATGCCATCCAGAGACTACTACTTTAATGGAGGCACCTATCAAAGGGTAAGTATTCTTTGTAACTTGTTTACAGTATTGTGAGATTTAAGTACAAACTGCATATCTCTGCCAGTAAAACTGCTGGGGGAAGGAGAAAGTTGTAAATAATTAGTACATTGTTACAAACATATCTAGAAAATTTATCAATTTCCAAACTGAAAATACTGTTTTAGTACTTATTTTTCTCAATTACATCATGGTAACAGAGTACTTACAACCTAGCATTAAACTAATTTCCTAACATGAGTGGAAGGGAACACAGAGAGACAACAGTCAGCATTTCACACTTTGTTTTTTTTGTCTAGTGGTTACATCCACTTTTACAAAAGTAGATCCAAAATTCAGTGAGATTAGAGGGAGTCTTTCCACTGATTTCAATGTGTTTGAATATATTTCCAAATATAATATACTCTAAGAATAATATAGTCTAAGATATAATGCTCTGAAATTTTGATGAGATTGTGTTTTAACACCTCCTTCTGGCTACCTTTGTAAACTGTCATTTTCTGTGGGTTTTACATTATGAGACAGATTAACAATCTCCACATATAGTTGCATAGGGAACAGCAGAGAGCTGCCCTGTAGTCTGCTGGTAGCTGGTGGAAGTAGGACTGCTCTGCAAGTTTCACTTTTATAGTTATATTTATACAGTATATTTATAGAGTTATTTTAGAAAGCAGAGATATTTATGCATGTCTGGATCCAATCAAACTTAAAAGACTTGTAGGAAGTAGAAACTGAAGTACAATACATAGAAGACCCTAAATTAGCAAATAGAGCAAATAGTATTTAATATCATTTAAAGCTAAAGCTATAAAAAAGGAAGGGGGGCGCTAAGGATTTGTTTTTAATCCTAATGAATAAAAAGGAGACACAACCCCTTTTTATTTGCTATTTAACAGCTCACTTCCCATAAATAATGAACCAAACTCTGATGCCTGTGCACTCCCCCTGTGCTTAGTCCAGCATCTTTTGGCAAAACTCCTACAGAGGCCTGTGGGAGTCTGGCCTGATTAAGGCCTCAGCATTCCGCCTAAAAACATAAATTATCATCATGTAACTGCCTAGACTCCATTTCACAATGGTTATTGTGTTTATCTGGTTTCTAAGGCCTATGGAGGGAGAAAGAGTAATAGGTAATATTAAGCCTTCCTGTATCAAAAAACTGAACTCCCTCAGCAGCAAAATATCTTTCCAAGATCCATTCTGAGGCATAAATCACAGCTATACCTTCCTATTAGAAATAAAGCAAAGGTATCACTAGGAACCAGGAGAGAAAGAGCTTTTCTTTCAGCCACTGAAAACAAAGGATTTGGAGGATTTATGGTATTACTATCAGGGAACTTTAAACTTCATTTTTTACTCTGAAGAGGGATCACTATTCCCATAGTATATTTCTAAACACAGATCCAGAGAGTTCGTCTGCATAAGGAAACAAAGTGTTACTCTCACTACATATTTAGACACTGACAGCTGCATTATGGTGTGTTCGAGGATCAACTGTGGTCCTAGGTATTGCAGGAGTACCCAGTATAGTAGAAAAAATGGTGTGGTTGCATTAGAGATAAAGACAAAGGTTGTGCCATATCATTTTTACTGGGCCAGACTTTTCCACAGGACATTGTAAAAGCTAAAATAACATGAACTGACTGCTGAATGAGGAAGGACAAACCGTATACTTTTCCCCATGCTGCTAGATGCACAGGTTTAATTTCCTGTGTGTACAGGTCAGAGAAGCTTACCTGCAGTTCATGATCACCATTGCCAAAATGATCCGAGAAGACAAGAATATGTCTAAAGATGATTCTTTCGTCCAAGAGGAAATGGCAAAAGTTATGCAGCTTGAAACTGAGATTGCAAATGTGAGTATAGAAATCAAGAATTTGGGATGATGCATGGGGAAAAAAGAGTCTGTCTTGCTCTTGTGTGCAGAACTTTTCAGCATAGCACAAAACTAATAGCCTAGAAGAGAGCAGGATGAAGGAGACTTTCTATGGCTTGGGCAGCCCAGAAATCAGAGCTTCTGTATGTACAATTATGTCTAGAAATTTGCCTACAGTATACATATTTACTGTGTCTGTTCTAGTTCCAGACATGCTTATTCTTGGGAGTTTGCCAAAACCATATAATGCACCTTCTGCTAATGCTGACATTATGGTAACTCTGTAATGCAAGGGCCAACTTCCTGGCATCTTCAATTATTGTAGGGTTCTGTAGACTCGGAAAAGCCTTGTCTTCCATTCCAAAGAGGATAGAGGGAGTCTCTTGTCTCAATATACTAATGAAATTTCATATTGAGTTAATCAGTGAGGCATGACTTTGCTGTACTGAAATGTAGAAAGCAGTTTTGGACACCATTAAATGAACTTTCTTTTCCAAAAGAGACTGGCTTATTCTCGGAATTGTTTAAGTATGTATATGTGCATGTACATTCATGTGATTCCTGCCATTGACACTTGTGTCAGTTGATTCTGGTAATAACCTTCTGAATATCTTCAGGCAACTACCCCTGCAGAGGAAAGGCATGATGTGACCTTGTTGTACAACAAAATGACTCTAAAAGAGCTACAGGAAAAGTTTTCATTGAATGTAAGTGTTTAATGAGCAGTCCACTACTTTCAGCCCCCTGCTTTCAGTTTTATTATCATGACAATTGGAAATGGCTTTGTGAATTCATCACAGTGATGCAATAAAAATGGCTATAAAATCATTTCAATTCTTAATCTTTGTGTTTTAAAAATCATCTTTTTCCTGAACAACACTACAGCTACAGCATTGGCTGTATTTTCTGTCTCTGCACCTAGCAGGCAATGAAATTCATGAATCCCAAGGGAAAAATAAATCTTTGGAAGTCCTATACATAAAAGAAGTGATCCGAATCTTTGGTTCCTAGTGGTTCCAAAACCAAAAAACATGATCAAGACTTCAATAATCATTCAGCATAAATAAACACAGTAAATTCTTCCAAAATGATACTCTAAAAACAGCTGGGCCTCAGTGCTGCTAGGATAATAAGCACAAATGTCTATATGCAGTAGGTTTGCTCTACCCGTGTGTAAGCTGTACTGCCAACAGCAGACAGTACAAGCCCAGAGAAGGTAGAAAGCCATGGCAGTTATAAAGCACGGACATACCTGGCGTGTCTGTATCTGTCTCTTTCTCTGCCTAGGAGTTTAACTGGACCTTCTTCATCCAAGGTGTCATGTCTTCAGTAAGTGTTCAGGTCGACCCAGAAGAGGAGGTGGTGGTGTATGGCATGCCCTACCTGCGGGAGCTGAAAGCAATTATCTCAAAGTACTCAGCAAGGTAAAGAAACTGAGGAAGATCTGGGACAAAAGTCACAGTATTGTGGAAATGTAAATTATTTGGTCCACCTTCTAATTCTGCCAGAGCTTCTCTGAAAAGAAATCATACCATCTCACTATAAAACAGGTAATATTTCCCTTTCTCCAAAGAGCACTGCAAGCAAAAAAAAATCCTTCTTCTCTCCTAAGGTCTCTGATACTAAACATCTCATCTAGTTGGTACATGCTTAGGTTACATTGGAATAAAAATTGGGGCATAAGGTTTAGCTCTTCTTACACTCTAGAAAAGAGAAAAAAAAAAAAGGAAAAAAATAAGAAAGTTAGACCCAGAACAAGCCCTCAGTGTGGATGCTTTTGCTGTTAACTGGCCTGCGCTAAATAACAGCAGACACCTGTAGATGCTGTGAAAGTGATAGCTGGCAGCAATTGCTTGCTTTGTCATCTCCACTCAAAATTAAGACACCTCTCCAACTGACTGCACTAGTGTTGCTTTTTAAAGGGAATTTTCTTTTGCTTTTTCACACAGCACCATCCAGAACTACCTAATTTGGCGACTGGTAATTGATCGAGTCAGCAGCCTGAGTCAGCGTTTCAAGGATGCTCGGGCCAGCTACAGGAAGGTATCTTTTCTCTTCCTAAAGAGACTCTAGAGCATAGCACTCAAGGAGACTCTGTCACCCAGTCCAGTCCTTGTCAATACAATGACAAGCATGTAATCCCAAAGCATAAACCTGAGAAAACCGCAATCACAAGAATGGAAACCTTTGTCTTAGGTTAGTCTCCTCTTTAGGCAGTGACTTGGCAGAGGATCTGGAAAGAAGTTGTACAGACAGAATTAATGCTATGTTATATATTCCAGGCACTTTATGGGACAACACTGGAAGAAGCCCGCTGGAGGGAGTGTGTGAGTTATGTCAACAACAACATGGAGAATGCAGTGGGAGCATTGTATGTCAGGGAGACCTTTGCTGGGGAGAGTAAGAGGATGGTAGGTAATTTACCTTTCATGTATTGTACACTTTTCATCTAGTCCAATCCCCCTGCTCAAGCAAGGTCACCTAGAGCAAGTTGCTCAGGACTTTGTCCAGGTCTTCCAGGATGCTTCTCTGCTTCCTTTGCATACACTGAAAATGTGGAGTATTTCCAAAGGCATCTTTAATCAAAGTCATCCCGAATGGCAAGAATCATGGACTCAGGCTGTGGGGTGCACAGTCCATTCAGTTGCATCCCTCATTGCAAAAAGCTTTCTGTTAGGACTATTCACAAGAGAAAAGGCAACAACAGGTGAATGAAAATAGACATTGAATAATAAAATAACTAGTATATACTCCAAAAATTGTTTTTCTCTATTTTGACCAGTATGTTCCTTGCCTCTACTCTAGTACCTCCAGTTAGCATCTCACAAATAAAGGAGTGTCCGTCAGCCAGGAGTTACAAGGTATAACACATTTGGGATGCTATTTTAAATGCCAAGTACCCTACTTTAGAACAAAGAATGTGGGGAGATCAACTTTCAGCAGGAAGCCTTTCACTCCCTTAGCTGTGTCTGGAGAGAATAGTGTCTGTATGATTAATGGCTTTCTGTCTCTCTTTTAGGTACGAGATTTAATAAACAAAATCCGTGAAGTGTTTATTGAGACCCTAGATGAGTTACAGTGGATGGATGAGGCATCTAAAGAAAAAGCTCGGGAGAAGGTCAGAGATAGCAAGAAATTTCAGTATTCTGTTGTCAGTATGGAATTTTCTAGTATCACTTCCTAGGTCCTCTTCAAATGAGAGAAAAAACATTAGGATTCTATGAGCATTATCCTTTGTTATCCTTTGTTATCCATTATCCTATAAAATTGTCCTTTTTTTATTCATTTATAACTCAAACATTTATATTTCCTGGGATGAATCTTTTGAATCAAGTTAGAAATGAGGAGAAAAGTTGATACCCAATGCATCAGCTGAACGGACAACTGAATCCAGTCCAGTCTCCTGAAGCAAACTTTTCACTGACTTTAGGATCAGCACTGTTGCAAGACAAGAGGCATTAAATGAGGCTTAAGCCCAAATCCTGTCATATGATGCTTTAGCATCTGCAGGTCTGCCATGGTGGCTGGACTCACTTGGAGATGAGGGGAAGACTGTATATTTCATGTAAAAGAGTCTTACTAGGAAATAAGGTGAATTTTATCATGATATTTGCATCAAATTCTCACAAACAGGTGGGTGTAGGTAAAGGAATTTAAACAATTATGTGAAATTTAAAAATTTTACAACGAAGAGGAAATACTAACTAACTTTTCTTGTAGGCAATGGCAATTAAAGAACAAATTGGCTACCCAGATTATATTTTGGAAGATCACAATGAAAAATTAGATCAGGAATATGCTAATGTAAGTATGCTATATGCAACTTAATAAGTGCATATAATAACCTAACCATACTGCTTCACTATTTGAAATAATTATAACCATGTGACTGTCATTTCCAAATTGATTGATGGCCTACAAACCTGATTGTGTTGCATGGTTTATAAATAAATGCCTGTAAAGCACATGGCCATCAAAACTTTTTTAGAAGATGCATTCAATGGCAGAAGGAATTCCTCATTCAAGACAGCTTACTATGCTACTGGGCTATCTCTTTCTTCTTTAGTTAAACTTCGGTGAGCACAACTACTTCGAAAATATCCTGGAAAACCTGAGAGCTGGAGCCCAAAAGAGCTTGAAGAAACTTCGAGAGAGAGTTGACCAAGATATGTGAGTGTCCAGAATGCACACTACCTAGACATCCTCCTAAATTCTGAAATAATGGTTAATATGTTTAAGCAATATATTTATTTTTTCCCTAAAAATCAAAACATTTCTTTGCTTGCCTGTAACATTAAGGGTTCATCCAGTTCTCTCACTCTAATCCTTCATCAAGCTGCTTCCTATTCAATATTGCAAAGAAACTGCTTAACACAAAAGCAGTGACCAAGAATAAAGAGTTATCTGAAACCAGTAGAGTTTCCCAAAGTGGCTTACTTCAAACAAAAGTTATTTGTCAAAGTTAAATACTTATTACCTATGAAATATGTGACGCCAACCATAGACACTTGCAGATTTGCAGTTTTGCAGAATAACTCAGTGTTTAAAAAAATTCATGACTACTTGCATTCAATATTTACTTTTAGATGGATAATTGGAGCTGCGGTGGTCAATGCATTCTATTCCCCCAATCGGAA
Source organism: Crypturellus undulatus (assembly GCA_013389825.1). Taxonomy (NCBI): domain Eukaryota; kingdom Metazoa; phylum Chordata; class Aves; order Tinamiformes; family Tinamidae; genus Crypturellus; species Crypturellus undulatus. Next base: position 161,295 of record VWPW01025350.1, read on the forward strand.
CCAGATAGGTAAGTTTACAATTATTTTAACAGCTGCAAGGAACTAAATAATCATTTGTTGTACCACAAGGACTTGACTCTCCTCTCCAGAGGCAGTCCTGCCTTTGACCTTATGGAAATTCTGAGCAACGCAGACAGGCTGTTCTGTTTGAACAGTTGCTTTGTTGATTAATATTCAACTTCTTTCAACCTGGCGGGTACAGTTCATATTGTGTAATTGAAAAAGCCTTATGTTTGAAAACCTGAGACACTAACAGCTATTATATGAGTGCCAGCCTCAGAGACTGGTGTGCACTCAGTGTGTTCTGAGCTGGCTATACTCATGTTTCTACATTCCTGGCAATCATGGCCACTTTGCCATTTGTACAGATAAAACTGAAATTATTTTGATAAGAGGCACGCAAGAGCAAAGAAACCTGCAGGATGACAGATATGTGTGATTTTGGAGAGCTGCTAGCCTGACCACTTTTGTTCTTAACAAGCAAAAAGATCGTCAGACCTGGTGAGACTTGATGAACCTGCCTGGCTTTGCACTCTCCGTGCTCACTGAGCTGGTGCAGGTGGCCAGAAGTCTAGCTCAAGACTCCAATTGCTGTTGTAGATTCTTTGCAACAAAAGCTACAACTACTTCCTCAGCCTTAGTAGAGGGCTCTGTGCTGCTTTTAGGAGAACTCTAATCATCTGTAAGTCAATTTTCCAGCCAGGGAACTCAAGCTTTGAAGACTGCTTCTCTCTAGAGCTTTGTCCCTACAAGCAGTGCAGAAGCAACTGGCAAAAGCTACTTAGATCTGAAAATACAAGCCAAAATCCAAGGACATCTGCTTACAGTAGTGTGTAGATACAGGTAAATTCTAGTGAATGTATCATTAGAATGAAGTGTTTGCATCTAAATTTCTGTGGAAGCTTACTTGCATTTCATCTTGCTGATATGGGATGAAGACTAAATCCTATTGACTCTTTTTGAGGCTTTCTTTCAGCACGCTGAAGGAAGAAAGATTTCTTTCCCTCTTCTCCCACCCAAAGAATGGCATAAAAGAGCAGTTGGTAGTTTTTAGGCGTTACTGCTGAGCATGTTTTATACACCACATACTGCTGGTAACCTGCATATAATTGCTAACCTTTATTTAACATAAACAAAATAAGGCAATAAAATATCCATTAGGTCTCCTATAAAATAGCTCTAAAGCACAGACTGTACATATTTCCAGAGGACAGTTACTAAACATTTAGCTCACTACTCACTTCAGCATACATTATATACCAAATTAGGCTAAAGCTGAAATGTAAATGATAGTTGGTTCTCAAATGGGCAGATACTATAGTTCAGATGTGCTGAACTAATGCACATAAGTTGTCATTGTTTATTATGAGAGAAACAATTGTACAAATGGAGACATGATGGTGTCTTTAATAATCTCATATTTTAGGTTTTCCTGACCCTCGCTCACCTCTTTTCTCTCTCTTTTTGTAGTTTTTCCTGCTGGAATTCTACAGCCTCCCTTCTTCAGCAAACATCAACCACAAGCACTAAACTTCGGCGGGATAGGGATGGTTATTGGGCATGAAATTACTCATGGCTTTGATGACAACGGTGAGAAGATACCTAAGGAAATATTCCTTTTACAATTGCACTTGTTATTCTGTAGGAAATTAAGTACACAGTACTGTGATGGAAGTAAACATGCACATATATGCCCAATAGGTCACTACTGGGGACCAACACTGAGAAAACACCAGAACTTTGCTTCTAGCTTTCTTCTCTTGTGGCAAAGTCATTAATTTTCTATGATCCTCAGTTTTCTTACATAGACACAGAGAATAAGCACCTTAGACACTTAAAAGGAGGTGGTGAATTTTATTATATGATGTTTGTATAATCTAATTGAAACTACATATAAGTCTTAGTGCTATAACTGAAGTTCAGACTGCTGGCTGAACAGGAAATGATAGAAATGTAGAGTAGCAATGAAAGGACCCCAAGTGATCTAGTCTGTTCCTTTGTCCTGTGGCAATATCAATCTTACCAAAAACATTTCTGGTAAAGCTCTAGAGCACAGACAATGCAAGAGGGTATATTAAATCAAGTAAATCAAAGAAGGAAAGAGTGGGAGGAAGTGTAGCTCCAATACTAAAAAGAAACAGATGCTACTGTAGAAGAGTGCTAGCTCAGATTCCTTTAGAGAATGTGCTGTCATTCAAAGCTTTCCATTTTTCTTGGTTTTATGTACAGGTCGGAATTTTGATAAAGATGGGAATATGTTTGACTGGTGGAGCAACTTCTCAGCTATGCATTTCAAGGAGCAGTCTCGTTGCATGGTTTATCAGTATGGGAACTACACATGGGAGCTGGCTGGAGGAGAAAATGTAAATAGAGTCGTCAGAAACTGTACTGTTTAGAACATTGAGAGGGAGCAGAAGCTGTTGCTGGTTTAAAAGCAACAGGGCTTCAAGCATATGGTTCAAATTCTAAGGAGAAAACCTTGAAGCATTTTGTGGTAGGAAATAATACCCTCAGTCCTGCTAGCATATATTCTTCACATCAGCCCGCACTCTGTTTATGCTATATTCATAGCAAAATTTCTATTCTAATCTACAACTTTAAAGCTAGTTATTATTACTTACTTTCATTCTCTATTTTCTTTAACCTAGGCAAAGTCAGTTGCCTTCTGTTTCATACATGACTGTGTATCTGTAATTTATGATTGTGCTTCAACTTGTGATTCTTAGGATGAATGAAGTTACTGATTATAGACTAAATGAATGATTATTCTGTTACAGGTCAGTGGAATAAGCACATTAGGAGAAAATATTGCAGATAATGGAGGAGTCCGACAGGCTTATAAGGTACCTTTCAAATATATTATGAGTGAATTTTTCCCTGTATTCAGCAGTGGGGTCATCTGTGCATCATTAACATGTTATTACCATATTCAAAAAATTAAAGCCTCTGTTGTATATCTGGAGTCCTCACGCATTCATAGAACAGAATTGTTGCATTCGTGCACTCCAGAGAAGACCACCTAATTCTCCCATCTCTGGTTTTCTGTTGCACCGTGCTTTATGCATGGTGTTCATACAGCCTACAGAGTTATGGAGGTGAAAGAGTAAAAGAATTTCCCATTTCTGAAAACTCGTGATTCTGAAAATGGGAGCTACAGCTTCAAACAGCTTTTCAGATGGCAACAGAATAGTGGCTCCTTGGCAACACAGTTTGCTGATGTTATGAAGCACAGCAGCTGTTTTTTTCCAAGTTTGCTTCTGTCGTGCCTTTCATCTTTGATCTGAAAAGTGACATGTAAGGTAGGACATGAAAAGAACTGATGGATATACCATCTCCTCAAGGGGGATACAAATCATATCTACCAAAAAAATTGCCTCTGAAAGCCTAGCTCCTTTTATTGCTTTCTTGGGTCTTATAAACTACAGGAAAATAGCTTGCTTCTATTTATTCCCATGCAGCTAGTAAGTAGAATATAAATGCAAGGACTAATAATCTCAATAGTGCTGCTTCCTTCCAAGGTAAAAGTGCTGCTGCTTTCCATTTGTTTCAACTAGTCAGTTATTTTCAAAACAGGAGAAATGCTATTGATATTTCAGTGCAGTACTGCCATGCTGCAAGTTCAAAAACTGTGCTGTCCATCTTGGCGTTATCTTTTAAAAACCCTATTTTATGTCATCTTATTTCTTTTGCTATAACAGGAAAGTCACCTTCCAGACTCAGGGAAGTCCAATATCTTTAGTCCTTCAGGCTTAGAAACCTTCACTCTAGATAAGAACAGAGTATTTATCAGCAGGAAGGCTCTTTACGTGTGAGCTAAGGTGTGAGCATGGAATGTTCTTTTCTCTGAATAACTCTAATAGTTGTCATGGTAAAACTTTTTCCTCTGGTGTTTTGAATGTAGGAACAGTTAAGGGTGTTTATAGAAGAACAACCTTAATTTTCAGAAATCTAGAATGACAATCCTGACTCTGATGGATACCATTAAAATTAATCACTTTTTTTCAAGTGAATACTTACTTGGCTCTAAAATATATTACAAAAGTGGAAAAGTAGTGTGCTATGACATAAATAACCTAAATATATAATCCTCTGAGCTTCTATGGCATTGAATGTATTTTTACTCTTACCTCAATCTTTTCTGTGTTTTGTGTGCTTTGGGACTATCCCAGCAACTAAGAGGACAAGGTAATAAAACATTTGAAATTAACAGCATGAGGACACATTAACTTGTCTCCATTATGTCAATATTCCTAAAAAAAGAAAATTGTCCAATTAATGTCTAACGATAACAGGTAATGGTTTTAACTTTGAGCAAGGTTATTATGAGCTATTTTATCAGCAGTTACCTGAAGAGATAAAAATCATCACCATAAAAGCATGGAGAAGACTTAACACTTTACTTCCAGAAACAAATTCTTACAAACAAAAAATGGTATCTAGCCTGATGATTTTACTGCAAGCTGCAATCACGGGCATTCAATTTCAGTTATTGTATTGATCTAATACCTCAAGAAGACAGTAATCATCAACAGCAGCCATGCTTTGTTGTGCTTGCTTGCTGAGACACAGTACCAAACCAAAGGTTCATCAGAGTGCTTGTATCTTCTATGAAAAAAAGAAAAAAAGTGTATGCCACCTTTCTACAAAAATTCAGAATAGATCTGCAAGTGACTCCCTAAAGAACACAAGCAGACACTTGCAGTGGTGATCCACTGGTCAATAGCAAGTACAGATCTAAACTTCCACTTTCACTTTAGATTTAGTTTTTTTATTTTTAATTTTTTGAACAGTTTTTAGTTCAGAGTGCGGTACAAAACATGTTGGGTTCACATAGCCTGTGACTGGTACCTTTCTTACCTCAAAAATAACATTCAAAAATATATCATGTCTGAAGCAGCAGATCTGCTGTTCTTCTGATTTGACTTTCTAATCATATCTAGGCCTATTTGAAATGGCTTGAACGGGAAGGGATGGAGCCAGAGCTGCCTGGACTGAATCTGTCCCACAAACAGCTTTTCTTCCTCAACTTTGCCCAGGTGAGAACACAGAGATGCCCACCACATGCTGCAGGAAAGTATAAATTAAATTATCCTAGAAGTTAGGGAGAAAATCATAGTGTCAAACTCTGCTGAGTAAGCTATTCATCATAAACAGTACTCATCAAAACATCTGCAAGACAGAGCTGAAAGAGAGTTTAGTGATTAGAGGAAAGATTTTTCAGTAACTTGTCTGAGTATATTACTGGAACCTGATGGAACGAGGATACAGGAAAAGCAGGACACCTAGCAGCCTGTCAGACAAGATATTGGGGGCATCAGCTTTCGAGGGCCTGTCATTTAGTTGGTTTGAATTCCCTTTAATACTGACCCTCCGATTATTAATCCTTCTTGTCTAGGTTTGGTGTGGTTCCTACAGACCAGAATATGCTAGCCAGTCAATAAAGACAGATGTTCACAGTCCTCTGAAGTACAGGTGGGTTTTACTAACTGATGACATTACTTGGCTCAACCCATTGCACCACTGTGCTGCAAAAGGAGAGAGTGACTCATCTCTTAGCAGCTTTGTTTTAACAGGCAAGATAAAACTAGAATAACTTTCAGAATTTCTTCAATAACTTCCAGGAAACTGCTGAAGTGTACATTCCTTTACTTGCCCTAGTGAACTGGCCAAACATAGAGAATGCACCAGAACCCACTCAATAGGCTGCCTGTTCTAGAATTTCATTAGTCGTATTAGCTACGTTCTCTTGCGTAGAGGTTGAAGGTCCCGTACTCTGAGACTGTAATATAAGTACCTGATTCTAATTCACTTGGTGGATATTATGTACTGTTTTCCAGAGCAATGCTCTCCATGCACTGCATCCATGTAAGTAAATTCCTTCTCTTTGTTTAGGGTGATGGGATCTTTGCAGAACTTTGAGGCCTTCTCGGAGGCGTTCCACTGTAAAAAGGGTACAACCATGCATCCTGCAGAGAAATGTAGAGTGTGGTAGCCAACAGAAACCTGGCAAGGATGACAAATACTCTGGCGATAAAATATGCCAACGATGTGCCTGATGTTCCCCTGCACAGTCACAGCCGAGGCTAATGGTGCAGCTACTGTGGTGAGAATCACAGCACCAGTAGCATGGAGGCTCTTACGGTTCCACTGGGAAATACTGCAAATATCTCAGTGCCTGATGGGCTGTGCTGAAAGCCAAGTGTGCTCCAGAGCAAACATGACTGTTTCAAATGACATCCTGACTGTTACTATGCTACTGCATCAGGGCTAGTTATTAAAAAACAGACAGACAGAAACAACTATCTATATACAACAAGTATATAACTATTTTTCAGCAAGAAACAATAATTTTAACGTGTCTTTCAGTTACATCTTCTGAGACTCAGCAAACCTGTTTGAGGGGTTTCACCAAACTATTTTTCAGTAGTCTGGTTCAGTTTCTGGTGCTTTTTCTGAAATTCAGGCTAGACGTAAAATAAATTCTTGTGCTATCCATGTAACACTGTCCACTTGCACTTTGAATACTGCTTTGTTGTAGGATTGCTATTGGTCTTGATAGTTTACAAAGTGAGTTATATGTTAAAATGCCTGCCAGCTGCTGACTTAACACAAAGCTGCACTCTTCTTGCAGTTGAGTTCTGCTCCAAAGAGCAAGTGTAACATGACCTTGAAGTGAGGTAGAAAGACCACATTTTTTAAAGTACAAATTCTATTGCTACAGTTAAAATTACAGGGTCCCACCCTTTAGAGATATATTTAAGATGATGCGTATTCTTGTAGAAGTGTATAATAGACATTTTGCCAAAGAGCAAATGTATCCATAGAAACAACTACCCTATTTTTAAACCTGTGCCTTTTCATTTTGCCATAGGCTATTTTTCAATATTTTTCAGTATTTATACTTGAAAATATAACACATATTTAATTTTTAAAAATCACGGTTGCCAATTCAGCAAGCATTTTACTATAGAAAATTTTGTGCGGCTTTCTTCAGTAAGTGCCCTAACATAATGTTATTTTAAACTGCCAGTCCTTAATAGTGGATTTTAAATATTTTTCTTGCAAATGCTTTTCTTTCTAGCACATAAATCCCTGGAAAGCAGGATGATGACTACTAGTGCTTAGCTTACAAAGTACCAAATCACATTCAATTGTTTAAGTTTTTAGTTACTCCACCCTAGCAAAACATTTGATTATCTAAATACTATGGAAGGAAATAAAACTCATTTAATTGTAATAGTTTAGTCCATAAGAGAAGACCCACTTTTTCTGTCCATTTGAAAGTAAGAGCTGAATGAAGCCCTCATAGTTTTTCCATGAATATTAATTTTACTTGTTAAAATGAAATCAATCAATGCTGCTGGCGAGAACATGTAGTTCATTTATACTTAATTTCTATCTGAGAAATCATCTTAGAAGATTATTTTCTCAAGGAATTGGCATTACCTCAGGGACTAACCTTTCTTCCATGCCCTTCAAAGTCTGAGTGATATTTAGAAGAGAAACTAAGTAGTAACATAGGGTTTATTTGCAAGTTTATTGAATGCTCATTTAATCTCCCCAAAAGATTCAGAACAGACTGTTCAGCACCCACCAATAGAGCTGTCTATTGCAAACAAATATTACACAAAGCACAAATGCAATTTGGCCTTCACTTCTGTTAACAGTAATATAGAAACTGCTTCCAGTCTGTTTCTGTGGTGCACCTCAGATTACTGTATCCAGTGGGGAGCTCCGCAAAGGAATGCTACCTGAATTACACTTTGTTTTTTTTGTTCATTTCAGCTAGGTCTGTTAGCTGAGGAGACCTGCACTTGACCGCCTTAATTCAAGCAAAGATTCTGAATCAAGGCAGATAAGTGGGAGGAAAGAATACATTTTCAGACAGGAGTTGCTGTAAGTGCCTGATGACCTGAGAACAACTGATCTGCACTAAAACAAACAAAAAGAAATTTGTAGGAGAGTGCACTATCAAGCACCAAGAGCTCTCCTAAAAAAAAAAAAATCTACACTAGAATTAAGTTCACTTAAAGGAAATCTGGAGGTACAGAACCTGGCACATATGTGTCCTGATCAACCCTCCATATAGTTTCAAGGGCTTCATATGTTAAAAATTGCAATTCTGCTGAACCCCAGTAGATGTATAAGCTGATGCTGGATAGTAGGATAAGGAACTGTGCATTCCTGGTACTTCCACTCAGTACAGGAAGTTTAGGAAATGAAAGCCCCAAAATTTACAGTAGCTGCACTATAGTTACTACTTGTCAGTTTTTTTAAGTTCCACTTCTCTCTAATATTCACCATCAAAGTCATTTAAGTCAGATTATTTAAGGATGTTAGCAAAACAAACAGAAGATGCAACAGTTTCATGCAATATCATAGTTTATACTAAAATTTTAGGAAGCTATTACAAGTGAAAAGGCTGGTTTAGGAGATAACAGGCTTGGTAAAACACTAATGAACAGTAACTAATTTAGAAGAGATTTGGAGAGAATTAGGAAGATTAAGTTCTGTGCTATAAGATGTTTGCATTTGGATGTTCAAGATGGGTCCCTTTCGTTTTTTATTCACTTGAAAAGTGTTTTTGCTCTTTAATTAACCCAGTATGCCTGTTCCATGAATTGTAAAATTCACTGGCATACAGACTAGGTTTGCATTTGCTCCTGGATTGGATTATACATGCACTAAGGTAGGAACTTTATATTTTAAGTGTTCTGTATCTCTACAAGACTCAGTGTGATCTGCTACCCAAATTTTATTCTGGCCTTAAGTAAGGTTCACCTTTCTCATCACACCTGAAACTGATGCTCACAAAAAGATTATTTGAGTACTGTTTCCTAGTTGAAAGAATTTAATTTTTTAAAAAACTCCAATGATTGGTTACAAGAGAGTGAAGTGCTCTGATAAATTAGCTTCTATTATTTAATTATCTGTATATGGTGGCAGGCAAAATAAAGTGTATTTAACTGCTGCATTTTGTCTATCTTCACTAGTTTTGTCTCACTTCACTATCTTCATTTACCCAGATTTTCCATGCTGTATTACTTGTGTGCACGCAGTATAAGTAAATTCCATATTCAGGTAATTAAAGACCATTTTCCCTTGGGTATCTGATATTTTCATGTGGCTCTTCCACAAAACTAGGTTGGTTAAAGTGCTTTTCTTTCATTCAGATGTGTGCATAATCCTTATCTGAAAGGAGAGGCTCCTGCTTCTCTATATGCCAAGCAGTAGAAAGCACATAGAGCTGTGCAGAGGTCAGGGGAGGAGCTTTGCAAGGTTGATAAGATAATTACTCTGCAAAATCACTAAGCTCTGGAGATGTGCCATTTAGAAGAACTGCTGAAGGGATAATTAAAATGTGCCTGGGAGTTTTGTTCCAATTCATTATTACAGCACATGGAAGTTACTTATTTTATCATGCAAGTTTACCAAGCCTCCCACCTGCAGGAGAATCTTCCCATCTGCCTGCGTGTCCGTGCCAGCACAATGCAAGTGCCTAAGCTAAAGTCTCACTTTAAAGTCCTACAGGTTCCTTTCTACTTTATCCTATACTTCCCCTCCACCGTTCAAGCCCTCTGCCTCCTGCCAGCAGCTAGTGCCTTGGTGAAACCTGAACAGAAATAAGCTCACCGTGGTTTACCACTACCACGTTTTCCGGAATAACAGGAAACCGAGTATTTCCTTCTCCACGCTGCCACCTCGTGGCATGAAAAGACTGCCAAAACATACAGCAGCTTTTTCAGACTTCAGGTATGTCAAACACACACTCAGATGTGGTACCTACTAGTGACGGAGAGCAGGGTTACGGTGCGAGTGCAGCGAGCAGGGGAGAGCGCCCGTGAAACAACCAGCCAGCCCGGAGTCCAGCAGCCTGCCAGCACACTTGGAGCACCTGTAAGAGCTTTACATATGTCGAGCACCTTCCTTATAGAGTGATTTACAAACCTTAATTAACCCGAGGTGAAAATTAACAGTCTGGATTACACAAAGATGAACAGCAATGACATGTCAGACCCAAATACCACCATGTTCTGAGCGAGATCTCTGCCAGCCAAAAAGCCAAGTATCCTGCCAGAAATGTTACTGCCAGGTAATGAATTTCACGATTTGCAGTTAAGGAAGAAGGCAACCTACATGTCAGCAGCAAGGTGCGGAATAACACCTGCTACATGTGAGCTGGCAGCAGCGCTGCAAGTTGCAAAGCTGTAAGATCTGAAGTCTGTCAGAGCCACACATATCAACAGTGCAGGTGCCAAAGCAGGATGCTACGCAGCCAGAGCAGGTCTTTCATAGTGAGGGAAGTTATAAGAAGGTGAAAAACAGCCTGTACTTTACCCAGTGTTTGGCACGTAGCCACAGACAGGGCTGAAATTTTCTTGACTCTGTTTTCTGAACACCTTCCGTTTGGGGTTTTGAGTTTATTGACAGTTTGCTAAAGAAAGTTTTCCCACAACAATGGAGGTAACACTTCATACACATGCGTTACAGAGGAACAACTAGTGGTTAACAGTGCATTCAACAGTAAGCCAAATGGTGGAAAACATCCAGCCCTGTAAAACAGAAACCAGCTACCAAAGAAGTAATTTAGAGAAACAAAGTTAAAAAAAAGACTTTGCCCGATGAATAACCTTACTGTTCATTGCGACCTATCCAGTAAGTCATCACATACCTGCCGCTAAAGTGGTAAAACATAACAGAAAACTAATAATGCATGTCAGATGCTCCAGACTCAAAAACGCAACAGTGAGGGCTAGTTGAGTTCTTACTATACAGCTTGCAGCATCACCCAGGAATCGATGAACCTCTGTCCCTTCTAATTTTAGTCATTTTCAGAGCTTTAACATCAGAACTGTAAATACCACAGGTGTTCCTTCTTATGTAAAATAGATGGGAGTAAAAGAAAAGGTGGACAGTTCACACTTCCCTGATTACTGCAAGGTAAAGATTAACATAAACATGACTTTTATTGGGGCTTAAACAAAATCTTAAAGAAAAAACAGTGAGACTTCCTTTTTAAGAACTTTATTTCTAGGCATAATGTTCATGTGAGACCTTTAGCTTTTTTGTTGTAACATATGATCATTTTAGCAAAGATGCCTAGCAAAAGACAGTAAGTATGTACATTTCATTTATGAAGGGTTATTAAAAGCTACATGTTTCTTTCAGTACTAAACTTGTTTTCCCATCAAACTTCACTTTTTAAAAGGTAAAATATGTACAAAATTCCTTTTGGAAATGTGTTATGTAGATGTTATGTAGTGTCTTTAAAACAAAAAATATGGATATACAATCTTTTCTCACAAAGGCATTTTGGAATAACTACCTGCATACCAAGTAATTACTGTCCAAGTTGGTAAGAAAGAAAGAAATTCCAGGTATATTAATCCAGAAATGCCTGAAGCACTGCACAGGCTGCACTATGCCATAAAGTGAGGATGTAAAAGAAAGAAGCTTTAAAACCTGTGGCAGTATTGACCATTCTCCTCCATCACTCAGCTTTGAGGCTTCAGAAGATTCCATTAGAGCTGCTCTTTCCTTCGCTTCTTTGTAGGTCCTCCTTTCATCTTCAACACAATAAGCTCTCTTTTTCCATATGAACTTTTGGGAATATTTTTCTTTGCCATCTCCTTTGACTACAGCCATTCAGACAAAACTGTCTTCTCGGAAACTGCGTTCTTCAGAATTGGCACTGGTCTCCAGCACAGGTACCAATTTTTTCCGATTCTCCACGGTTAATATCAGTGTCTGACCCTGCTGTCCACTCTTCAGAACATGACAGAGGAAACCAGAGAGTAGGAAGAGTCAGCTTCTAGGAGACAAATGCCTGCTATTTTCACTGCTAACAGCTTGACTTCTCATTCGCTCCTCCTGTAAGACCAGGAGTTATTGCTCTCTCAAATCAGACCTGCAAACTATAGGGGCCATTCAGCATTTTTCCTACAAAACGTGATCCATCCTTTGCACTCCTCAGATCTTGGAAATAGTTATTTGAGACTTTTAGAGGATATGCAGTGTCACAGAATAGAGACATAACAGAGAGATATACCCAGTTGTTAAGACCACCTCCATTTTTTCAGTAGGAGTCCATCTCCTAAATCCCCTTGGACATCCATTCCTGGACAATGGCATGAGCTAATGACAGCACTGGGACTAGATCCCAAATGCCCTAAAAAGAATCACGGAGATGAGCTTCGGCTGCATTGCTGTGGGGATTCTAGAAGTCACCCGCATTCCCCTCATCCACAAGCTCCTCTGATACACACTGAGCCCACAAAATACATAGCACAGGCAACCACTAAACAAAAACAGATTTCAGATTTCAACATATGAAAGAAAAAGAAGAGCTACTCACCTCTGATTCCTGAACCTCTGCAAATAAAAGTTAACAGTCCCATCAAAATGCAGTAAGATGAATTTTACACTAATGCATTTTCTAATCTAGGCAGCTTGTCCTTAGACGTGGGGACAAGGGGCTCAGTGATGAGCCCACACAGGCTCAGCTTCCAAGGGAGGATCAAAGCCACCTCTGAACACCTCTGGCACCCAGAAATGGTCTCATTTCTCTACCCATCACCTCTAATTGGCTGTTGAGATTATAGCCCCATATCTTCTGGTGAAAACTATTCTTCAAACTAGTAACTATTATAAAATTACCCCTTTAGACATACACGATTCTTACTTACGTGGCACATGATTTTTCCTCTTCCTGCTTTGCCAGATACACACAAAGCCCATTGCAGCAGCAATTAGCGTAAGTACAATAAAAATGCAAGTGATAACAGCAGGGGAGCAATATGAACAAGCTGCATCTGAAGCTGCCCTTTCCTCTCCTTGTACTAGGCCATTCTGCTTGAGCCTGATGTGAGGAAAGAGATATTCACATTGGAACATGTCAGCAAACTCACACTATTTTCATCACGCACCTCTATCCAGGGACGTTCAGAAAGTTTCTCTGACTTCGTGGCTGGTTAAAGAAGGACTTGACTTTTACCTCTTCATTTTAATACATGTAAATGCAATGTGGTTCTCCTCAGAAGCAAACTCTCACCAGTTCCACTGTAACTAAGGGGCACATCTATTGAAACCCGAGTGCATGGAGGTCTGAGTGCCCTGGGCAGCGACAGGATGGGACAAGGGGCTGAAGGCTAAAGCTGTCACGCTAGTGAGTTCGTAAGTTAGAGAGAAATTAAGTTGTTCCCAAGGAAGAGTGGCAGGGCCATAGGAAGAGCCTTCTGTACTCAGGACCTTATGGAAGCTGGAAACTGCTGCTTCAAACAAAGCGCATCGCAGACTCAGCAGCTGGTAAGAGCAGCCCCAGCGCACCCAGCCGCTCACCTGGGCCAGGCTGTGCAGCCGTGGGATGTGTTGGCGGCCGAGAAGGTTCCAGGGGGACAAGCTTCACACACATTGTCAGTGGTTTTTGTGCCTAGGAGGGAGAAGACAACAGGGTTTCCACCTGCACGTGGGACCAAAAGGAGCTCCAGTTCAGCAGGGTCTTCTTAAATGACCCAGTGATGACTGCAGACTCTTCACTGTAGACAAGAGCTCGCATGCTTCTGCCTTTGCATATGGAAAAAGAGTCCCTGGCCACAGCAGATACCTCAGCATCTGGGACATACATGGATTCTGCACGCTTTCAGTAGGGAACATGTATCCTGCATCCCTAGCCCGTGCTGCCCTTCCCATCCTCACCGACTCTTCAGTATTTTTTCTGGATGAACTGACAGCCGGTTTCCTCACAATGAACCCCCAAACACATTGTGCACGAGAAATGTTTTGCGTTTGGTCACTGCAGATGCTGTGCTGGCTTACCCTGCTCTTTCACCACGGTGCCAGGGGAGCAGACAGTGTAGCGCTGGCAGAATTCACAGCCTTCCGGCCCCGAATACCTGCAGAAATACCCCGGGGGACAGCCACACACTGTGTTCTTCGTGGAGGTACATGCTACTTCTGGCACCAGATTGGCTCCTAAGAGAAATCCACACATGCAACCACACTATTAACCTAAGTATATTCAGCAGGTGCAAGAACAAAAATGTTCATTCAGCCACACGTTGAGAGGAAAGTACAAGAATTAACAGAGCTAGTGAAGTTAGTTCCTTTTTTGGATGTACAGAGGGAGCCCATGGCATCCCATGCCCATGGCATCTTGAGTCACATTTACATCGGTGCGGACTGACTTACAAGGCAAAAGGCAAACACTCCCAATTCACAGGTTCTTCGATTAGCTGGAGGGAGGAATGCACCTTATCCCATGCTCCCAAGACAGCTCTCCAGGCTCCGAGCTGCAATCCAAAGCAGCCTTCACATTTTATGCCGTAGGTGACACAGGTACTTTCACTGGTGCCAGTTTCAGATCTACACCAGTTTTGCCTTCAGTAAATCCCTTCCTGAGGTCTGCACGCTGACGACAGCCGCTCTACTCTTCATGTTTTACCAATCATCAAGAGACTGGGAGGAGAAACAGAAGGCGGAGCACACTCCCAGGAAAGGGAAGACAAACATTCCAAGTCGGCGCCTCCTCTGGAGCCTCCTTACCTTTATCGCACTGTTTACATTTCCTGCAGTGCTCCAGACCACTGGGATGATCACTGTACGTATCCTTAGCACAAGGTATGCATGTTGTGCTGGACACTGCCGTACAATTCTTGAAAACCCGAAATCCTAAAAACCAAAACCACCAAAAAATGTGGCTCTGTTAGCAAAGCTTGCATGGCCTGGGGCTGACAGCATGAAACCAGCACAACTGCTATAGAGAAAATAGAAGGACTTCAGAAAGAGCCTAACAGCAGTAGCAGCAGCAAAGATAATCTCAAAAAACAAAACCCCAAGTGAAAGCACCGTTTCCACTGAAGCTGCTCGCAGATAAGTCACAAGATTATCAGTGCAAGAGCAGAGGCAGCTGCAGTGAAGAAAGCAGCACGACACCCTGAGCCCCTGCAGGCATCGGGGCCTCCCTGAGAAGCAGACACGATGAAGGAAGAGTTTGGAGTCACAGGGAGGACACGGCGAAGGAAGAGTTTGGAATCACAGGAAGGACACGGCGAAGGAAGAGTTTCGAGTCCCCGGACACTTCTTTAAATAAAGAGCCCACCTGCACCTACCCGCAGCGCACATTGGGCAACACTCGGCACCTGTGGGATATTCTGCCAGCCCACAGTCCATGGCAGCCCCGCGCTCGGGTTGTGTTGCCAGGAAGAACACAAGAATCTTTAGGCAAGAACAGAAAGGATTTCAGCTTTGGTTTTGTTAAAACCTTTCCCATGCAGAGCCAGGGAGCGCAGGGCGCTGGGGTGCTCTCTGCAACGCCCTGCCCTGCACCTGAGCACCCTCCCTGCTCCGGGCAGACTCGGCACCCGCCGCCCCCCGGCCCAACCTGCAGCCCGTCCCACATCCCGGCAGGACGCGCGTGTGGCCGCTGCGCAGGGCCCTGCTGGGGGGACAGCTCAGCCGCTCTTCCCGCCGCGGCTCCCGCATCCCCCCGGCCGCAGCGCACGCGGAGCGCCCCGCGCCGCTCGAGCGATGAGTTCCCCGGCCTCGGCCCCGTGCGCTGCCCTCCTGCACGGGCTCCTGCCCACTTACCAGGCGCAGCGGCGCCCGCGCAGGGAGCTGCAGACGCGGGGATGCTGGTGCCAGCTCAGCCTGGGCTNACGCGCGTGCGGCCGCTGCGCGGGGCCCTGCCGGGGGGACACGGCGGGAGCAGCTCAGCCGCTCTTCCCGCCGCGGCTCCCGCATCCCCCCGGCCGCAGCGCACGCGGAGCGCCCCGCGCCGCTCGAGCGATGAGTTCCCCGGCCTCGGCCCCGTGCGCTGCCCTCCTGCACGGGCTCCTGCCCACTTACCAGGCGCAGCGGCGCCCGCGCAGGGAGCTGCAGACGCGGGGATGCTGGTGCCAGCTCAGCCTGGGCTCGCTGCCCCATGCTGCAGCCAGCGCGCGTGGCGCCCGCGGACCCGCGGCACTTACAGACCTGCAGCACCCATGGCCCCGCAGCACCTGCGGCCCTGCAGCCCCGCAGCACCCGCAGCACCCGCGGCCCTGCAGCCCCACAGCCCCGTGGCACTGCAGCCCCACAGCACCTACGGCACCCGCAGCCCCGTGGCACCCGCAGCACCTACGGCACCCGCAGCCCCGCAGCACCCGCAGCCCCGCAGCGCTCGTGGGCAGGAAGCAGCAGCTCCTGGAGTGAAAGTGAAAGCCGGGAGAGCAGCCGGGAACCTTCGCCCCCGCGGAGGCGGTGGGAGCCGAGCGCCACGGGAGCCGCTCTTCAGCTGCGGCCGCCGCAGAGGGAAACGCTCCGCAAAGCAGAAGCGGCACCTCCGCCTGCCCCCGGCCGGGGCCGACGCATTTCCCCATTCCCCCTGCTCCCTGCACACGGAGCGGCGGAGCCGCCGGGCCTCAGGGCTGCCAGGAGGCGAGCCAAGGCTGGAGGCAGTTTGCAAAAACATGTCCACAAGTGCGTGCAAGACTAGCTGGAAAGTAACTATCGGAAAAGAAAGCAAAAGGAGCTGCAGATGGGTAACTGGTAACTTATTTAGCTTAGGAATTAAATGGAAAAGGCTCAAGTTCCGCCTGGCGTTGCTTGTGTTTTCAGGCTTTCAGCCCGGATTTATGGACACGTCAGCCTGGCTGCGCGTTCAGCGGATGCCCGGATCACCCGGAGCGCAGCGAGTGTTTTCAACAGCTGTTGCCATTAATACGCCACGTGATCCGCTGGGGAAGTGGGTTGGCGTTGCCGCTGCCGGGAAGCGCTGCATGTAAACACGGGGTGCCACCTGCCTCCTGGGAGCCCAGTGCCTGAACGAGCACAGCGAGAGCTCCGCTCAGCACCCCGGACACCCGCAAGGCGACACAAGCAGCTCGGGGCAGGTTGGGACTAGGCTGCACCTCCCTGGCAGCATTCCCAGTTTGTGGCCCATTCCCTTTAGGGCTCATGTGCCAAATCCCATTGGTGCCGTTTCCTGCTGCACTGTGTGAGCGCGCAGCAGCCACGTGGGTATCTGTGCAGCCCGCAAGCCCTGAAAACCCCATCCGGAGATAAGAGCCACCACAAAGCCTAGAGGAAAGTCGGCAGAGGCAGTGAAAGCAGGAAATGGTGGGACGAAGCCTTAAGCAAAGCCTCTGCTCCACTCCCTGCATTCCCGACGCCTCTGCGGATCCATAAGGACCTCAGGTGAAGTGACTAAGGCGGCGAGGAGCCTGGGCGAGCCCTTGGCCCTGTAGGTGTCAAGAAGCGGTTCCCGTTCACCCGCAGCCCCTGCCTTCCATAGGGAAACAGAACTGCAGGGCTTCCTGCGTGCAGCCCACCGCTGCTCAGAGCATTAACAACCTCCCGTCTCTTCCTGTAGGTGTTTTCCTGTCATGTAGGAGTCATGGGGTGCCTAGAAGTCAGCGTGGCAGCTGTCTTCTCATGCCTTCAGGTTATTTTTAGCTGCCTATAATTTTATTGCTCTATTTGCATTTTGGGTCCGAAGCAGCGGTGCTCGCTAAGGGCGGCTCTGCCTCCTAGGGAAAAACAAACAAACTCGATGCAACCTCTGTTTAAAAACAAAAATAGATACCTTTCCTGTGCGCAAGTATAGTGCAAATTATAAGTTTTGTAAGTGGAACTTGTGAAGACAAGTTTCCTGTGGCTTTGTGTTTTGTGCTTGAATTACTTTGTGCCTAATTAGCTACAAGCTGTGATCAAAACCTTTCCTGTAGGGGAAAGACTTGTAGCATTTCCTCTCCTCTCTGAATTCCTCAGCATGTAGCAATACAGGGGACTTCCAGTTTCAGGCTTTCCCTCAGGAACATGGAAACTTGGAATTTGTCTAACTAGTAGCCTGTTTTCCCCAAACTCATGGGAACGATCTCCCTGAGACCTCGAGGTTTGGCTGAAATTGAAAAAGCAGGTTAGATGCAGCTTCTTGTTTCGCTTTGTTCTGTTCCTGTTTCGGTGGCAGCAGCAGCCCCGCTGCAGTTTGGTTCTCCCAAGCAGCCAAGGGGATGCAGGCGGACACGGAGCAGCCCGTTTTGTCGGACACAGACGAGGGCAGGAAGGCTGCAGCGCGCGGAGACCAGGACAGAGCTCCAAGCTGCTCGCGTTCCCCCGCTCCCCTGCTCTTCCCATGAACATCCCAATCAACAACTCCTGCATCTTGCAAGCAGGTACTGCAGTTTGCTCCTTCCTCCTTGCCCCAGGATTACTGCTTCGTTCCATGTGCCCGTTACAATCCTGCTTTACTTAACTCCTACTTGGCAACCCACACGCGTTATTTCCTCAGGCAGCAAGCTAAAATATTGAGTAATGTTTCCCATCTGACCCTGTGCAGCTCACATGACTCGAGTCAGTGGGCCCTGTGACCCAGCGTGTGACAAGAGCATTTGATCTCTGAGTTCAGACAACCACAGTCCAGTAGCTGGAAATCCTGCCTTGGTGCTTGGTGTTTCTTCCTGGCTTGGGAACCTCCTTAGAGCACAGGGGAGAGGAAAAGTCCTGCGTACAGGATTACACGGGTGGATTTTTAAACAATTATCTTCCGGTACTGCTAGAAAAAAACAATAATGCCTCATAAAATTTAAGTTCTATAAATCCTATCCTAGCCTATTTGTATATATCCTGTCCTATTTATTTGTTTGCTTTACAAACAACTGCAATGTCACACATATTAACGGGGGAAATGAGTGTAAAATAATTTATAAAGTCTCCAGAATTCATTGACACCCTCTGTCTAACCATTAAAATGAAGCAAACACAATTTCATGAAACATATGTCTGTAAACCCCCCAAATTCTGCCTGAGCGATTTGCTTCATTGCATTTACAGTTGTCACGAGCCCAATGGGAAACAGGAGTTGTGACCCCTGGTGGATATAAAAAGATAAAATATCATTTACAAACATGGCAAGTGTTTTCATAAGATTATATTCATACTGCAATACTGAATGCATAGTGCAATACTGAATGAATATGAATATTTTGCTGTAAGGACAATCTTAATTTCATAAATGTGCTGACACGTGCACAAGCAGTTTGAGGGGTTCTGATTTTCTTTTCTAATGAGCTAGTGAAAAGAGTGCTGAGGGGCGATGAGAGCGCCCAAGCTAGACCGTTCTCCTCACTCCAGGTGTCCTTTGTGTCCCAGTCCAGGTAGACAAGCAAAGCACCTCTAAGGTTCTGTTTGCTGCGGCTCTGTGGACACCGAACCTGAGCGCCTGGAGACGGAACAGCCACGGCACGACGCGGAGCGCGGCGGGCGCTCGCACCGCTGCTTCGATCCCTGCAGCACGACCGGCCGGCTCCAAGGCTTAGCTCTCCAGGTAAGAAGATTTTCATTTTTTTCAGTGAAAGGAGGGCAGTGCTTAGTGAGTCTTCAGAGGCCCCAGTGACCCCATATCCTTCGGAGGGAAAGAAGCCAGGCAGAAGTTGCACACAAATGCATTTTTATTGCTCTCTGCAACACCCAGACACATACACGGTATGCATACAAGCCACAGGGCTGTCCCAATAATGGGAGAAACACCATCCATAGCGAATTAAAGCACTCCAAACAGACAAAAGTCATTAATAATATGAAAATGCTAGAAAAAGCATAGCTTACACCCAAAATGTATAACATCAACCAATCAGCCTTTTATCTACTATCCTTTCTTTAACATAAAGTAGTAACATATTCTTTTTCTAAAATGAAAAAAGCAGCAAAACAGTAGAAATATTCCACATAGTTCCTAGCTTCTGGTCACCCACCCCACTTTTTATACTAAGACTATGAAAGGGCCATTAGGGAACAACCATAAAACAAAACTGATCTATAATTCTGTGTATGCTGTAAGCAAGGAGGGGGAAGTTGTTTTGTCAAGTGTGCATGAACCGAGGGTGGGGAATCTATTCTCTAGAGCAATTAGTGAACGTGGGCTCCTGGTCAGCCAGAGCAGAGCTGAAGGCTCTTACAAGCAATGCTAGAGAATGTCTCCTACAGCAATTCCCGCCTGTCACAAGTGTAACATTTACAGAAATACCTCCTTCATTATGAAGACATTTGCCCCTGCCCGGGCCACATGCCGCGCGCACTGTTACCACCGGTGGCTACGCAGCATCGATACCACTCAACAGAATGCCTCAACTTTTGCCAAAGATTCCATAAAAGTCAAAAGTATTCCATTCTTTCCATACATAAATAAAATACATGGGAAAATAATATTCCCTACGGAAGAGAGGATCAGAGCTGGACTATCAGATGCAGTCAGATCCTTCCTCTGGACTCTAAAAGGCAAAGGTCCATCAAGGAAGCCCTTCGCTGACTACCAGGGCCTCCAGAGGGTGTTGGTGTCCTTTGGGGATCCTTGCTTCAGGGTGCTGTGGTTGCCGGGCGTAAAGGCGAGCTCTGGAGCAGCTGAGTGACTCTTCTGAAAGTGGCTTAAAAGTTTGGTCTGTGTTTCTGTTTGGACTTTGTGCAGAGAGAGGAAATGGAAAGCTTCTTGCAGACATCTAGAGTAACCCTCTCTGAAGTCAAACTGAGAGCTTTTACGGAAGCATCCTGCAGCTAGAAAAGGGAAGAAAAGAGGAAGGGAAAGAAAGAAGAGTTAAGGGCAATTGCTTGTGGCTAAAGTTTCATTAAATGTCATGAATTTACAGTAAGCTACAGAGAGCAACAAAATTCAATGCTCACCCTTCATCTGCAGCTGGCTCTGCTGCTTCAGGTAGCTGACGGTCATCTCCAGGATGTCGGCCTTCTCCAGCTTGGAGTTGGGCTGGTGCCGCTGGAACTCCTTCTCCAGGAGCAGCTTGAGCTGCTCGATGCTGCTGTTAATCCGGTCGCGGCGCATTTTTTCCACCACCGGCTTCCTGAGCTGCAAAAAGCACAGGAAAAGAGACTTACAATTTGAAAGATGTTTTCACAGTACTATTCGTTGCACATCTCTTCCTAAAGGACATGGGCAAGTTTCTGGTGCAAACTGCTGTCCCGAGAGCTGAGCGCGCAGCTTTGAGCTGCCAGGCCGTGCTGGTACTTACTTTATTTTTCTCTTTTGCTGTCAGCAGACTGTCAGGCGCCAAGAACACGGTGCTGGGAGCCATTTGTCCTGAGCGAGGAAGGAAGATCTTGGAAGGGTGGGCGTCCAGGAGAAGCGTGTTGCAGGAGCCGGCTCTGCCCCGCTTTTATAGCACACGAGCGCTGGGAGAGCCGGTGGGTCCGGGGGCTGGCGGAGTTTCCCACGCTCGGCAGCCAACCGCGGCGCCCGGCAGCACAATGCGCCGCGCGTCCCCCCGTGCACGCTCCGCTGCCGGTGAATAGCGGGATAATGACCTTCCCTCGAGGAGCAGGTGGGGAGTGTGTGCGCGGGGCAAGGCCGCGGTGAGAACCGCGCGGCACAGGCTGGGAAAGAGCGGGCGCTCGGTGAGAAAAGGCTGCTGCCTAACGCCGCCGATCAATGGGCCCGCGGACGGGGCGCTGGCTTCACACGCGCTGCCAAGGGAGAGGGCAGCGGCGGCTGGCGGGACGGGGGCGCCAGGGGCAGCCCCGCTGGGGACCGGCCGCGCGCAGGCACACGCGGAGCTCTGCGGCACGGGCAGCTCGGGGTCCTCAGGGACAGAGCAGCAGTTTTATCAGTTCCCTTGCCCTGCTGTCACTGCAGCCCAGTAGTTCTCCCTGCAGTGACTGTGACACCAGCCTTGCTCCAGAGCTTCCTGTTTGCAACACGGCAAAGTCACCGTACATTTAATTTCCAGCACACACGGGTATTCAAAATGCTTTCTGTTCAGATCTTTGCTCTCTGGCCATGAGATGTTAGGCAGCTCTTTAGGCCACTCACAAAACATGTCACAAGTACTTTATGGCCTTTTCAAGTAAATGCAAGATAAGTCTTTTGGGGGAAAGATCTCTGAAAACTGAGGTGTAGAATAAACTCACTTAGCCAGGGCACTGTTAGCAGCACAGTTCGTGAGTCATCGTGTTCTCCCACTAGGCCACTACCTGCATGGAGAGGAACAGTCGCTGTCGGGAAGCTGCAGATACAGTTTGCAGCATATCAGCACACGCCAGAGATTCACGTGGGGAAACAGCCCAGATGTGCCCACACGTACCCTGCCCTCTGCCCACGCCAGCACTGCTGCTCTCCTGAGCTCTGAACAACTCACAAAACAGAGCAGGGAATGAGTGCAGTGGCTTGTGCATCCTCTGCATGTGCAGGTCGGAGCTGCATGGAGAGAGGCTGATGAAAGGCAGGGCTGCCTTTGCTATACTGCAAAAAGGATGGAGTGAGCAGGCTGCAGCATGAACCACACACCTGGAACCGCGGGCTCTGCCCTCAGACTTACTCCAGAAGTGCTGTGTGGCCCAATTGGTTCAACTCACTGCTCTCTGTGACCCTCTCTGTCTCTGCCCATAGCATGCACTGCGGTTTTTCTGTATATAAATTGCAGAACAGAAATAGTGATGCAATACNAGGCTCTGCCCTCAGACTTACTCCAGGAGTGCTGTGTGACCCAGTTGCTTCAACTCGCTGCTCTCTGACCCTCTCTGTCTCTGCCTATAGCATACACCGCAGTTTCTCTGTATATAAGTTGCAGAACAGAAATAGTGATGCAATACAGGAATAGTAATCAATAGATAAATTATTATCAAGTATTTGGGGATCCTTTACTGACGTAGAAAGGGTGCTAAATAAGCACTTCTAATAATATGTGTTCATCTAATAATGTGTTCATAATACGGGTTCACATTCCTAGTAGGTGTTCACGTTAGTATATATGTTTTTGTGTATTCATGCATGCATTCCAATGTGAACACACATGCATACATTTCTCACTTTTTCTCCAATTCACTTGTTCTTAAAACCAGGTAAGGCTTAAATGACCTCTTCCAAGATCTGCCTTTCATTGCCCATTGTGCGGTCCCTGAATAGGCTCCCTTCTCTCGGTGCGGAGCAGCAGCTGTTGAGCTTTGAGCCTTTTATGTCTAGTTGTGGGAAAGTTTTTGTGACACCATTTCACATGTTTTCCCCAAAGCTTGTGGATTATCCCGAGCCCCTCTGGAACCAATCTACCGCTCTCTGCATCTCTCTTGGGGAGAGCCTCTGAAACAGAAACCCCTGAGTAGTAAACTCCTCTCTTGAGCTCATTAATCAAGTGCATGAAGAAGAAACGTGCCAACCTCTCAATCAGCAGAGTCCACTAACAATTTTGCTAGGACAGTTTCTGTTTTCCATTTGGTGCACCAATAATCAGCCATAAGAAGAGCCATAATTTCCCTTTCCAGTGTGACTCACACGAACAAACACTCCAGATTAAGTCTAGCAAAGCTGATTAAAGTGTCTGGTGCCCTCGCTGCAACAGCCCACGGTACTGAACAGCGAGCCTGCTGCTCAGGCACCCCTGCCTTGTAGTATTCCTGCATCTGGGACTTCTATTTTCAGAGAGAAAAAAATAACTTTACTTGACAAAACTGTGTGAGAAATGATGTGTGCAAAGCAAGGGCGACTGGGACTGCATTTGAAGCCTGTGATGATTTTGGAAGAGTTATCCAAATTAGGTACTTAAATATTTCTGCTTTACTTGGAAATCCCAAATAAAAGTAATAATAAGAAATAACAAAAATGCATCTCTAGTATAAGGTTAGGAGAGACAGCAAGATTTATGCCAAGGAGAATGAATTTGGAATAATTTAGTCATTTTCTACTATGACTCCAAGCATACCCAATGTTCGATAGAATATTTATTAGGATTCCAAGATCCGGGATCTTGATAGCACATCCAAAAACAGCAAGGCATCAGCAATAACCTCCCCCCGGCATCTCTGCCAGATGTTAACTTTATGGAAAGCCTTAAAGAAGCTGACGCTCTCCCAAGTTGGGGGACCTGGTCCTTGCTCCCATCGCGCCCCTCCTGGGAAGTGCTGCCCAGATGGCCTTTTGGGAGCAGGGTTTCCCAGTGCACACAATGCGCAGGCAGGCACCGTTGCTAATGCGGTTTGTAGCCGGGCACACTTCCTTTGTGGCGGGAATGAATATGGTTAAGAAATGGTGTGGGAAACTCGGATGCGCACCAACTTCCACAGCCTTATGGTAATAAGTCACCTACAATGCCAGGGTGCTTGGGAGTAAAGGCAGAGCGAAGGGGCCAAATGTGGAAAGGGAAAGAGGGTGCGATGCAGGAGACTGCATCAGCACGGAGTCCCGAAGGCCACGCTGAGGGCAGAACCCAAATGGGTCCAGTGCCAACGTCCCTCATCCCCTCCTTGAAGGCAATGCGCCTACCTAGAGGGCAAAAAGAACTGCTGGAGGAGGCCAGGCTGGCAGGAGAAAATTCAGGCTGTGACAAAACCCCATGTTTAAGCCATGACAACTAGCAAATGAGATTGACATTGGGTTGGACAAGCTTCCCTAGTTGCACTAGTTTATATAAATGTCCAAGCACTTGTCAAGGGCCCCTGTTTCCTGGGGATGTTTTAAAGTAGACATGGAGAGCTCAAGATGCAAAGCGGAGTCTGTGGCCTGGGAGGCTCCTCTGCAGCCTTCTCTGGGGCAGTTTTCTTTAGCCCCTGGTTGTTGAGAAAGATTCTGCTCCTGCGGTTCATTTCTCTCTCATTTCTTCCTAGCTGTTCCTCATTCTCCTGCTTGGCAGTTCTTTGCTCGAGTCTCTCATAATTTCTATTTCTCTGCAGAACTTCCTTCATTTTTTTTCCTTTCACCTGGCCTTTATTTTCCTCTTGTGCCAGTTTTCATAATCTGATTTTTCGTTCTGTCACTCTTTCTCCTTCTGTCTGTCACAGGCAGATGTGCTCTGGGGACAGGAGTGTCCTGCAGACCATCGGCCCGTGTGAGTGTGGAGTTCCTCCGAGTTTCCCACACTGCTCTCCTATTCACTGCATTCAGGCAGGGGATAAAGGAAGTGTGCCATGCTACAAGCTGAATTAGAAATGGTGTTTGACTTCCCTTTGTACTTCATAGAAACCTTGCTCCGGGTAGACCATCTGCATAGCCCTAACTGTGGCAAAACCCATTGATCAAGACCTGTCAGCCCAGCTGGGGGAACTTGGGAAAGTAATTCCGTGTGCCACTTCACTTCTTTAGGGCTTAACATCTGGCTGCAGGGGGAGGGCACAGCTGATGGTTTAACAATCTTGCTTCCTTTCAAGTTGGGGATGCTGTTTTGATCCCTGTAAGCCTTTCTGAAATCCTGATTCTAATAACGTGGAAAGCATCCAGAGGACCAGGAATAATACACGGGCCTTGCATTTTCAAAGTACTTTACAAATACCAGCTAATGAATTCTCAGAGACCTCCTCTGTGAGATAAGGATATATTATTATCACTGTTTTACACAGGAAGAAGATGAGACAGAGAGAAGAGGGGGTGAAAAAAGTATTGCAAATAGCCTATTGGCTGCAGTGCTTCTGTTTCCAGTTGTCCCATTTGGAATGTCTGGTTTGCAAAGATTCTCATCTTCGGTTTTAATTAACTTTGTTGTCTCTGAAAAGGAGCCGGCTTGGGCTTGAGGAAGAATTCGGGGTACCTGCCATTACACTTGCTGTCAGGCCTCATCTACATAAGCAGATGCAAAAGCTCCTCCTTTCTACTCAAGGTCCACGGTGGTTTCTGAGCAGTATGTTCAAGCCTAAGAAATGGCTGGAAAAGAAAACGTGCTCAAATGCTCCATCAGGAAATACTGAACTGAATGATCTGTGCAATAGAAATCAACGTCATCTCTCTGGAAAGAAGACTAAGCTTTACTCTGTTAACTGGTGCTCCTGCAGACACATCAAACCTCAGCGTCAGGGTGCAGCAGTCCTCGGTCCCTGCACAGGTCTGTCAGCACCACCTCATTTCAGGCTGTTCCAAGTCTGGAAGCCGCCGAGGAGCGGTGCAGTGTGCCCTGAAAGTCATGACCTCCCCATCAGAACCTGCCCTGAGATTACGAGGGACTTCTGGACCTAGAGGCCTGGCCTGGCTAGACCCAGGGACTTGGAAATGGACAGGTCTGCACCGCTTAACTCCCAAATCCAGTGCTTCGTGCAGCGCGGAGCTGCGGGAAGCCAAGCCGTAGCTAAAGCTGCTCTTCCCCAGGCAGAGTGGAGCGGGAGATGGGCTGGTGGGGTTGGGGTATTTCAAAGCACTTCTTTGGAACCAGTGACCCCACTGCGGTCCCCACTACCTGGTGACTTTAGCGTCCCAAAGCTCTTCGGTGGCAAATGCAAGGCAAATGCTGAGCCTCAGCCCTGTTGATGGGGAACGCCTGCACGAGTGAGAGCGCAGCTACCTGTTAGCATCGGAGCAGAGCACGGTGCAGTGAGCCCCGGGGCAGAGGCAGGAGCGGTGACGCTCGCAGAACGCGCAGCGTGGCCCTGCCCGCAGCGTCCTTGCACTAAGCTGGGCACAACATGCACTCACGTGCTCCCCATGTGCCCCTGGTTTACCCTGCTGCTGCCTATGTGTCCTTTGGTGCCTACAGGAATTCAGTCCTCGGGGCTGCCCGGGCAGCCCTGTCCTGCAAACTGCTAAGAAGCGCCAGAGGAAAAGGGTATTTTCTGTGACTGTGATTCGGGGGTTGAAGGGGTACGGTGGTAAACACATTAACATGGTGGCTCCGGCAAACCCCTGCTCCCAGGGCAATGTGTTCCTTTGAGTCGTAATTGATTCCTGCCATCAGGCACCAGCCTGCTCTCTCCCAGGGTCAGCACTTTCCCACATCCAACCCCATTATCCCACAGACCACGTCTTTTGTACAACACACTCCGGCTATTCATGTGCAAAGCAGCTGTAATCCTCAGACCTTTCAGAGTCAATATTCCAGGAAATAATAAATCCCTCTTGTGCACCCTGGAATATGCTGAGGGAATTTCAGCTAGGCAGAAAAAAATAATAAATTCTTTTTATTTTTTAATTATTTCTGATACTTGCTGTTGGAAGACTGTGTCACTGGTGCGTGACTATTTCAGGGTCACCTACACAAGCAGCTACAGAAATTACTTTTGCCACTAACAGCCCTGAAAAGAAGGATGATAGGGTCTCATATGCCGCTTAATAAGCAAAGTGTGCTTCCCTTCCCTTGGGCACGCGGGAATGACAGTGTATTAAGGATTCTGGATCTAAAGGGAACATAATTAATATAAAGTTTTAAACTAAAAAGCAGGTAAAGAATGTACTTTACAGTAATAAAATGTCTTTTTTTTTTTGACAGGGCTGTAATGTCTCAAGAGGTAAGATCGTGCTACACTGATGATAATCCATGGATATTCCAGTAGGACCAGCAGGGCACATGGGAGCCACCCAAGCGCCATCCCCATGCCAGGTAAGAGGCTCCGGCTCCGCGCTCAGCCTGGCCGGGCTCCGGGAAGGAGCTTGCGGCTCCGCTGCCCCTTCCAGGACAAACGAGACCCAGCAGGGCCAAGAGCAGCCGCAGGCCCTGGCTCCAGGAGCTCCAGGAGCTCCATGTCCCCCAGGTCTCTGCCCCTGGCCCTACGATGCCCCTTCCCCTTGGTGAACATGGGGCTGCCCGACCACTTCTCACTTGCGCGGGGTGGAAAAGGCAGCAGTTCACGGTGCCCTGGCAGAAGTGCGGGCCGCACAAAGGCGCTATTAGCAGCGCCGCTGTGGGTTTGAATTTCCCCGAGTTTCCCATACTTTTCCCCTATTGATAACTGCTCTTGTCGGGACAATAGAAGTGTGCCTTGCAGCTACTCACAGCATTAGTGCCGCTGCTTGAGCCTGAATGAATTAAAGGGAGAGAATCCAACTCCCAAAAGACCATCTGGCTACCCTTATAATACAGCAATAAAGGTCAGGGCTACTTCTCAGGAGTTGGGAAAAAGATGCTCTCTGACACCGGAGAGTCTCTTTAACCAGCTTGGTGCATGTCTACCTGTCAGCTCCTCGCTTCAAGTCCCGCCACCATCGCTCCCTTGCAGGCAGAGAGACTTGTCTGCTGGTTTTCCCATAACGCGGGGAATAAAGGGCTCTGAAAACAACATCTGCCCTTAACAAAAAGCTAAGCCCATTCAGGCCCATATAATGAGCACCATGAAGCTGGCTCTTTTGGTGACACCCCCTTCTTCCTGACAACTGCCCATTACACTCAGGCTTCACTTCAGAATTTCAAAGAAAGGAAGAAATGGTCCCTGGCCTCCCTACCTCCCTGCACACCTCCCTGTGCCGAGAGCGCAGGGAGAAACCCAGATGCTGCTGCTTGAGAAATGGCTTCAGTTGGAGGGAGCAGCACATGCCCTTCTGAGACAGACTCTGCAGTATCTTCAGGGGCTCCTTGAGGACTGAACCTGGGCAGATATTTTTCCAGTCAGATAAAATGAGAACAGACCGGGAGTGCCTGCAAAGCATCATCCATTTTATTTCCCTTAAC
>VWPW01025351.1:0-36641 GCA_013389825.1 Crypturellus undulatus
TCCTGTCCATTGCTGCCA
Organism: Crypturellus undulatus; assembly: GCA_013389825.1. Lineage (NCBI taxonomy): Eukaryota > Metazoa > Chordata > Aves > Tinamiformes > Tinamidae > Crypturellus > Crypturellus undulatus. Next base: position 19 of record VWPW01025351.1, read on the forward strand.
CCCCAGGTAACCACCGCGATACACGAGAACCGTTTGCATCTGCAGGGAGGTACCATCCATCACGCCAGAACATTTCCCTGCAGAAAGCAGCCAGCTCAGGGAAGGGCCGTGACTTGCCAAAACACGGGATGAGACAGCAAGGGGGCCACAGACGCGCTGTGGGTCACCTTAGCCCAACGTAACCCACCGGGCAGCACTGCAGGACCACACCGCATGGCTGCTGTTGGCCACCAAGCAGCCCAGCTCTTGATAAAACATCATTTTCTTGCACGCTCAGCCACCTCTGCTTCGCCCGTAGTCAAAAATCGGAAGCTGCGGCCGCCAGCAAGTACCAGTGGTTTCACGTAAGCTTGAGAAACATTCACAGTCCAGACTCAGCTCCTGCACGCGCAGCACAGGCATCGCACCCCAGCCCTCAGTGGCTCCCAGCGCAGGGGTGCGCACCCTGATCCCTCTGTGCCACGCTCGCCTGTCCAGCAGGAAGGGTGACACCAGCCACGTTACAGCTACCGGCACTCTGCAGCCCTGCTCGTCTCTGCCCATCACCGTCAAGACGCACTGGGGATGCATCCTTACCAGGGAGGGGAGCAGAAACGCCACCCTGAAACCAGGCGTGACACCAGACCATGGTGCATCCCAAGGGCTCACCTACCCTGTGCCATCCCGCTCCACCTCACCTAGCAGGGAAGCGCTCCCAAAGGCTGCCTGGGACAGGCAAGGGGAGACATCATCATGAGCAAACTCCTGTTCTTCCTTCCAAAAGGAAAAACAAAAACCCATCGATCGCACCAGTTGCATCAATGCCACCGTACAACTCCAGTAGATGTGACTATCACGGAGCAGCACTGTCACAGGGGCACCCATGGGCGACCAACCTCCAACAGCCACCACAACCTGCTCGGGAGAGTTTTCAGCTGCTCCACCCCTACCCAATTCACATTGCGTTTCCAAACACCGTAACCGTCGTGACCAAGTTTCCTTATACAAAGCCTGCCAAAGCTGGCACTCAAGTCCCTACCTGTTTTTTTGTTTGTTTGTTTTTAACATTATTATTACATATAACTTCCAGTGTAGCACACAGGAGAACGGGGAGCTCTTGTTTTCTCTACGTAGGCACCATGCCGCACTTCAGCTTCCTAGGAAAGGTCACCCTAAAGCTTTCTCCTATGCCACACTTCAGTCAGTGCTAGTCCAGGAAGACTACAGCTAGAGTTTAAGGCACTTCATTCCGAACGAGACACGCTCGCCTGCCGCTTGCAAGTCAGTTGTCGGCTGCTATTGAGAAATCCATTCACTCCGTCTAGCTTGGAACACCGTACGTCAGCTGTAAAACATCTAGGCTCGATATAATACAAGTAAAACTACTGTTATTGCATAGGACTACACTTGAGTAGATAATGCACCAAACTACTTTTACAACATTGTTGCATGTTAAAAATTAATAACATTGTTATCAAGTAACAGTTATTTGCAGATACAGTAATTTAGTCTTTTTTTTCTTTTTTCTTTTTTTTTTTTTCTTTTTTAATGTCAGCGCCAGTGCTGAAATAAAACACAAATTACTATAACGGGTAGATTAACTACATATTTATGTTTCCAAGCATATTACTACTTTTTCTGGATCACTAAAAATAAATATGTAAGTTCAGTTTTTCTACAGAGCTGTTTTGTTTATTTCCTAATCTAAATTTGTACTCTATCTTAAGTGTGTTTAAAAACATTTTCAAAGTGAGACTGTAATATACAAAATATTCTTAAAATCTCTCTTAAAACACAGAACCCTGCATAAAAGCTTCCTTTCAAGTGTTTACAAAGAACGCAGAAAACTTCCAATGAGTTTTTAAAATGTCAAAAAATTGTTGCAATATTAAGAGGCAAATTCTTACAAAGGAAATACAAATATATTTAAAACAAAACGTTGAGAATAACTAAGGAATTCATGCAAATCAAAATAAACTGTACAACACAATTTAAAAAAAAAAGAGTAAAGCCAATTAGATATGTACAATGTGCCCAGTTGATAAAATGTACCTTTTTGTCCAAAAAGTAGATACCAATTTACAGTGTTCCTTCTTCATTCATTGGCAAACCACCATTGTATGTTACAAAACAAGAAAAATCTAAAAGAAAAACCTTGAACCATGATCCAAAGGAAACCCAAATCAGCTCAGAGTAAAATTAAATGGCACTCTGAGGAAGAGAGTCACATCTCCCTGCAATCCCTACTTCATTCTCAGCAATAGCATCAAGAACATTTTATATCAGAATGAACAACCAGGGTGTTCCAACACTATTTTTTTTGTCTGTATTTAGTGGAATAGTAATTTTTGTTTAAACACTTGTGATATCACAACCAAAGGTTGAGGGACACTGTATCTTTAAGGCAGCACTATTAAATCAACATAATTACAAAGTGGACTCTTGTTTTGGTTTCTTTACATTCTTTATCTTTACATTTTGTTTCCAAGGAAATAGGTTGCACAGAATTTACAATTCTGTTATGCTCCCTCCCCGCCTGAGTAGAAACAGACTTTTCAGGTGTAATTCTATTGCTTTAAGTAGATTTAACCAGTTCAAAGTTCTTGGCAAATCCAGTTCACAGATAATGTACACACGCTGTACAATATTTTGCAGGCGTTGGTAGTTTTAAAATAGAATATACAAGCTTTTTTTTTTCCTTCCACAAAAAAAAAAATCTAAAAAAATTCTATATAATATATACACACACGCACACACACTAGGCTACTGAAGAAGCACAAGAGAAAAAAAAATCAAAAAAAAAATCTACAAAAGGTAAATTATTTAATCTACTGATCAAGAAATGAAGCAGTTTATGAAAGGCCATGCCAGATATCTGCTAACAGGGATGATCGGTGTCCTCCATGCTCACGCTGCTCCGCCTGCTACTCGTCTTGGACGCTCCAGGGGACACGGAGGAAAGCAGCGGGTCAGTCACCCCAACGGGGGAGAGGGTATCGTCCATCAGGATATCTTCCAGTTTGGATCCCATCTTTGCGGGGACACCGTAAGTGCCGGTCGGCTCAGTCACATTCCCCAGGTTGTCGCTGAAGGTGATGGTGCCGTCGGTGAGATCGAGGGTGGTGGTGCACGACAGGTCGCCGTGGTGCTGCAGGAGGTCCTGGTTGCAGTTGTCCAGGACGGGCTCCTGCTTGATGACCCGGTTCACCATGTCGGGGGAGCAGAGGCCGGTGGACGGCACGAGGGAGAGGCCGTGCGCCCGCGCCTGCATCTCAAGCTCCTGCCAAGGAGGACAAGGGGTTATTTTACAAAAGCACAAACACAAAAAAACTCATCTCATGTGGCTTACTGCGACTATGGCAAAAGCAGAAGGAAAAAGTTACTACAAATATGCAGGCACGACACCTACACGATGCTAACTGCTTCCTGCCAAGACAGGGGAAAGGACACTTCCCACGCCAGAGCTCTGCTAAAAATGCAGTTTGTTTCAAGCCAGAAGACAACTCCACTCCTGCACTAGGAAGATTTCAATCAGAAACACACAGAGAACTTACAGGAAGGCACTTTAGGCTGTCCATGCAGACTCTGCATGATAAGTTTAAATCCCATCTTCAAGTTTGGTCATGTTACAGATGCACTTGATTGAAGCCAGGTAATAGATGACCTTATTGAAAGGCCCTTTTCCAAATACAGCAGTAGGAGAGATGTTTTGATTCTACTGGTGCATTAATTAAGCAATCACAACAGCGTTGTGAGTTCCTGAATATTCTTATCACAGAGCTTGATTAGAAGCCCTTTCTCCCTTTTCGAACTAAGACAACAAGCTTGCAAGGGCACATGGCAAGAAAATGGAACAGAAAGAATTTCTCTCTCTAGGCAACATGTCAGAATCAGAGTCCCCTATTATGTACTTAATCAGAATAAATACAAAAAATGAAAATAGAGACTTTAGGTTATTTGTCCCTAGATGTAATGTCTATTAAACAAAAATCTGAATTATGTTATGATTGAAATAGGAGCCAGAGAAGATGAATAGTGCAAAAGAAGATGCAATGCTTCAGAAGGGATCTGACCTCACTCTGGAACAGCACAGCTTAATGTTGCTCTATCTCCTCTCTGGCCAACAGATTGCTCAGTGCAGCACAAAACCTGCCCAAAGCACAGTCCAGACTGCCCTATTTTAAGGTTATTCTGTCACACTTGACTCTGGTACTTCTAGCCCCATTAGGGAGCACCAGCATCAGGGTGCCTGGGACCCGCAATCTGCTCCATTAAAGCCCTCGTGACATATGGTCTTGCACTCGATCCTACGAACCCTTTTTGCACTACTCTTACGGAGGGGTGGATAACCAGTTTGTGCTTGTCCTCGTGGATAACAGAGCCGAGAGCCAAGGCTGGTTAGGCTGCTAGGCTGGATGAGGCTTGCTATACTTGCTATATATTGCTCCGTAGCCAGAGTTCTAGGTTATCCCCGACACAGCCCTTGGAGACCTTGCATTCAGCAGGCTTCTGATCATGATTCAGAAATAGTCCAAATGTGTGTGGCATTACTCAGGGGAAAAAAAAAAAATACCATGTATATCTTTATTTACCACATAGTATGGTTTTCAAATCTATGCTGTTATAGAAAGACAAAAACCATCNCAGAAATAGCCCAAATGTGTGTGGCATTACTCAGGGAAAAAAAAAAAAAAAATACCATATATATCTTTATTTACCACATAGTATGGTTTTCAAATCTATGCTGTTATAGAAAGACAAAAACCATCAGCTCCAGGTGCTTTACTAGACTGTGGTGGTCTAGTGATAGCAGTATATCTTCTATTTTTGTGAAAGAGCTCTGCACGCCTCTCGGCACTGGTCACCACGAATTAAAGCAGCGGTTTTCCCTTCAACACACATTCCTACAGCACATTCCCATCATGGTTTCACGGCATCTCTATGGGCAAACCTGTATCCGGAGCAGCAGGTGCCTGTTGGCGTGTTCCAGCTTCTTCTGCCTGTTCTCAAGCTCCTTGGTGCGCTGCTGCTCTCTCTGCAGCTTGCGGATGTAGTCAACGGAGGCTTTTAAAATAGTTCCCTTATTCCAGCGCATATCCCTGAGAAATCAGCACAAAAAGTAGTAGTTAGGGCTCCCAGGGAGGGTTGGCTTTAAAGTCACCACCGCCATGCCAGCGGCTGCAATTGCACCTCCTGTTATCTAACAGCTGGATAATTTTTTTTCATTTCTTTTTTTTAGGCTTTGGAGATGCGCTAGAGGGGGCCAGAGCACAGGCTATAAGGGATGATGCAGCAAGCACCGAGCACCGTCCCAGCCACAGCGGCAGCTCCCCGGTGCCTCCAAGGCTTCTCAGATGAGAGTTAGCTCCTAATTTCTGCTGGGTGACTGAAAAACTGGGAGAGAACTGGAATTCACAGAGAACTTAGTACTTGGGTGGGGAAAAGACCCGAGATTCTTCAGCTCCCAGGAAGCAGCAAGCAATAACCTCCTGGTGGCACTATGCCACAGCTTGGTGACAGTAAGGAGGGGAAAGCCAAATACAGCATCGTATTTTGGTGTTTTAGACTTCTCCATACAGACTTAAAAAAAAAAAATTAAACACACATATATATTAAAGAACTTCTACTGGATGAAAGATCCAGCTGTCCCACAGTTTGGTCAAGGGCAATACTGCCTTAGAGAAAGCCAAAGGGTCCCTCAGGAGCTTTTACAGCCTGCCACTACCACAAAATAATAGAAATTCTCCCCAAAAGAAACCTGCTGCATTCATCCAGGTTTAAGGAAGACTTTCAAGCTCCAGAGCAAGAAACTTCCTTGCTACACAATCGGCACTGGATATACATTAAGGCGAGTTAACAAGAGTGAAATTACCTCCCTTTCTGAAAAATAATAATTTGGGTAAATTGGCAATGAAAACCATACACATAGGGGAATACAATAGCTTTCCAGGGGGACTGCCCTCTGTCTTCAAGCCTTTCCAAAAGAGTTTTAAAATGCTATAAAAAAAGTCAAAAATGTTTTATTCTATTTATTAAGGTTTTTAAGGTTTTTTTGTTTTTGTTTTCCTCTTTTAAAACCTTCATTCCCACAGTCTGCTTGGACACATTATACTTACGGGTCATTTGACTTGGGTATCAAAGTGCCTAGTTCTTTTATACGATCATTAATATTAAATCTTCTTCTTCGTTCAACTTTAAGAGAAAAAGCAAAAACAAAAGAAACGTTACAAGCAATATTCACAACTGCAGATTATTCAGCTCCTTTTTCCTAATAATATAAAAGAACCTTAATGATGCCCTTTTACATTTTAAGTCATAAAACATTCATCATTTTAATGTTTGTTACTCAGAGCTAAGTTGTTTCTTAAAAAATGAAGTTTATATTCTTATAAGCTGTCATGCTACAAGCATGTGCTGACATTTAAAGCAAGTCATAGACTGAATAACTCAAGTTTTAGATTAAGTTTCTTTCATTTTTAAGCAAAATTTGTCGAGTTAGTTAAATGAACTGGATCAAATATTGCTCTCAGTAATTCTACAGACACAATGTCTAGGAATGCAGACTAATATTCCAACAAGTCTCCCTAAAGAGAACAATTCCTTTCATTAGACCACTTGTTTACTTTGCTTTTGGGGAAAAAATAAAGATCAATATTAGATTGTAGCCCCCAGTTCAGGAGGAATTGGAAATATTTGATCTCTTGGCATAATAGAATGAACTACTGCAATAAATTAAATGTAACATCTCATCCACAAATTTAACACACCAGAATTCCAACACTTAAAACACATCTAAAAATACTAGAACTAGTGAAAACAGAGAAGAACCAACTTACTCAAGTTGTGATTGTCTTTTTTTTGCCTCTCTTTAGCCAATGCCCTCGCTTCTGACTCTGTAGGAAAAATACATGCTGTGCATGTGAATTAAGTCATTAGAATTCAAGAAATTCAAACGCAACATTTGCAGTCTGCGAAACTTTTGTGCAGGTATTCTGAGGAGACTCATCACACCTAAGTTACTAGAATGATTGCAAATAAGTTACTAAAATCATTGCAAGAAAAGAAAAGGGGCCCCAAAGCTGAGCTCAGCAAATACAGTCCTGGGCCTCGGCTCTAGCACCTTGTACCTGCAGAGTTACTGTTCCCACGTTCCTGTACTGACTTTTGTGCCTACAGGGTTTCTCATCAGGGCCCTGACTCAGCAAGGTACAAACCACCGGGACATTCCCTCTCCTGTGCTTATGTACGTATGTGCCGGGTCCGTATGTACAAGGCAGAGGCTGAACCTGAGGAGCAACATGCCTACTGCATGGCCACCTGCACAGGATGTGAAGCAGCAGGAGTCAGAGCTTCAGCTCTCTGGAATTCGGGCTACGTCCTTTTGTGGCAATGTACGTAGGTCACCACAAAATTCATTGTGTGCCTTAAGTGACTCGATTAAAAAAAAATGCTGCTTTTTCCAGATATACCATTCACTCATAACATGGAAAGAAAAAAAAAAAAAATCAGCATCTTTAATATTGTTAGAAAGCTATGGTTCCTGACCTTTCTCCATAAAAAGCAAAAGAAATGTAATGTTAACCATGCTGCACAACAGTTGTCTCAACTCAGAGCTGATCTTCACTTTGTTTCACACATTTATTTTCAGATTTCAGTATACAGCAGTTCAGGCAAAAGCACAACTAAACTTGTTAGCTCAGTTCTCATTTGAGCTTTCATTTCTGAAATAGTTTTGTATGTTTTCATACAAGTTTTGGAAAAACAAACAAACTGGTGGGGTGAAATCAAACATCCTGTTGTGTTTGAGTCTAAACACCAGTAAGTGCCAGCTGCACGGCAAGTCCGTGGGGACAAACCTGTGAGCCCCTAGCACAAGCTCCACTGTGGAACCAACCCTCCCGTCACTCCAACAAGTCTACACTAGACTATCTACAGGGTCAAAAGAGCTTGAAAAAAATCATTGCATGTCCGAACAAGTCGTGGGTTCAAATCTGACCTTGCATTACGCAACAGATATGAAGTTTGCAAGGCCCAAACCAACAGTTTGCAAGGCCCAACCTGCATGTGAGCAGGATTCCATTAAACACTTCAGCGGCTACAGTTGGCAATTCACAACTCTCATCATCACAAGAAGCTGGGATAACTGATCCAATTTTTCTTGATCATTTTGATATCTGTGCAGCAGGATGGGGATGGGTCTGTGACAGACGAGTGCTAGATTTAAATACAGCAAGCTCTGTCTAGCCCAGCTCCAATAGAGATNCTTGCATTAAACAACAGATATGAAGTTTGTAAGGCCCAAACCAACAGAAACTGCACTTGCATGTGAGCAGGATTCCATCAGACACTTCAGTGGCTACAGCTGGCAATTCACAACTCTCATCATCACAAGAAGCTGGGATAACAGATCCAATTTTTCTTCATTCCTGATCATTTTGATATGTATGCAGCAGGATGGGGATGGGTCTGTGACAGATGAGTGCTAGATTTAAATACAGCAAGCTCTGTCTAGCCCAGCTCCAAGAGATATGGGGACCTGCAGGACCAGAAGCTCTTCTGCGCTCGTGAACAGAGCTCAGCCTTTTAAGAAAGTTTCTGTGGCTGGTATAGAGAGCCTTTCCCACCTAAACTTCTANTGGGATAACTGATCCAATTTTTCTTGATCATTTTGATATCTGTGCAGCAGGATGGGGATGGGTCTGTGACAGACGAGTGCTAGATTTAAATACAGCAAGCTCTGTCTAGCCCAGCTCCAATAGAGATGGGGACCTGCAGGATCAGAAGCTCTTCTGCGCTCGTGAACAGAGAACAGAGCTCAGCCTTTTAACTAAACTTCCGTGGCTGGTATAGAGAGCCTTTCCCACCTAAACTTCTAACCATCTGCAATAATAACATGCTGATATTAAACTGTTAGCCGTTAGAAAACACTACCTGCAGGATCCGTGACCAAGCAACTGCCATCAAACAGAAGTTTCTAGACTGCATTAAATGCAATCTGCATTTAAAGTAGCATAAATCTGCATAAATGCAGCATTTAGACACATAACTTAGTTCAGGCTAATTTTGACTTACTGAGGACTTCTCTCCGAGACCACTTCACTAATTTCCCCTCTCTTTCCGCTGTCTTTGCCTAGAGTCTTTCACCACCATCTGCTGTGGCTGTGCCAGCCTATCCACTGTGCAGGTGGTGTGTAGAGCTTGCAGTCTAGAGCCGCCTGTAACACTTTACAGTTGGGGCTATGAAACCATCTGCAGTCCAAGACCTTGAGTAGTCGCATCTTCCCCTCCCGTCCTCCTCTCAGTACAGTTCAAGATGCTGCTCCAGTTTTTCTAGCAGCCACACCGTGCAGTTTGGGTGCTTTCATTTCCCGCTGAAGTCAAATTTTGCAGAGTCATATAAAATGCAAATATGTGCCAGCTTAGAGAGGTGGCATTTCCTCTGAGAAGCTGACACCTCAGTTATTAAAAACAGTGTTCCACTTAAACTAATGACTGCCCAGGACCTGCTTTGCAACTGAGTCAGCCTGTGTATTTTCATAACACAAATACAAAAAGAAGAAAATGAGAAAGAAACGAAGCATCCACCAGGTCAGCACACAGTGTGGTTCCCAGATGCCCTTAAGAACAGTCAGTTCTGGGTCTTGAGGTGTATTTGTCTTCAGTTCTAGGACCGATAGCTACTTATTCGTTCTACAGGCAAGCCTGCCTTTTTACCATTTCCTACGTGTGGTTAGGCCCTTTCACACAGAAATGAAGAACAGAAAAAATAAAATACACTTGAAAATCCTGAGCTCCCCTTACAGACCTTCAAATTATTTGAATTCTGTATGTGTTTGTATGAGGAGGGTTATGAGGAGGAAGCTTAGGGCTCCTTTTCCCTACTCACTGCTAAGAGTTTGTTTATAGGAGGAAAAGTTTCATTGCTGGAAAAAAAAAATTGTGATGAGATCTTTGGAGGACACTTTCTTTTCATCTTCATTTAAAGCAAATTTTATCCCTTTCTACTTGCCCTCACAATCAACTTGTCAGAAACACACATGCTCCCAAATGACAAGACTGCATTACAATATATATTTTCTATAAAACAGACTACAAATCAAAAATTAAGCTCTTCATCCAAATTTTCATTCTTCCTTAGAAATTACGTCTTACATTTCCTTAATTCAAAGCCATTATGGTATTACTCCAAGGTTGTATTTAAAATATATTTACCTGTGAGCTCCCTTTTAATATTCGGAAGATTAGCTGGACACGAGTTGCTGATGTTTAGCGCTGGAGGAGGCATGCTCTGGTTGCCATAAAGGTCAATCAAATTGCCAGACACGGGCAACTGGAAAAGATAAACAAGGAAAAAAGATCATTTGCATTGCCCCTTATGAGAGACTTTTGCTGAACAGAGTTGGGATCTGCTAGGAAAACTGTACCTTTTCCTATGTGCAAACAGAGCTTGCGATAAGCTCACCAGAAGTTATGCACATGCATGGGGAAAAACACCTGCACCAGGAAAACTTCTGTCCTCGCTTCTCAAGAATGTGTAGGCAGCACTTTAAATGCACAACAACTCACGGTGAGAAAATCTTTAGAAAGATTTAAAGATTTTCTTTCTTTAGAAAGACTAGCACACTGACAATAATTCAGTGCTAATCTTACCTTTTTTCAGTGCAACATTTACATGTGAATTCCCCCACTTCTCCGGTGCATGCACACACGTACACACAAACGCTTTCACAGGATGAAGCCCCCAATTTTTCAGGGATATTTAAGCGTGAGAGTGCTTAGCAAATTATCAGATGTTTGAAGCAGAACAAGGCATTAATCAAAGACATCTTATGTAACTTGTCAAATGTTTTCCATGTAAGTATAACTTCCATTTAGCATAATTTGTTTTTTGTTTTGTATAATAAAAATACTCCAGGAGTAAGATTATTTTGGCATTGTTTCCTTAATTAATTGTTTGTCCTGCTACTCTTAAGTAGGTATGTTTCTTGAAACAGATTTGCATAGAAATGAACATATTCTAACAAGACCAATAGTTTTACCTTTAAATTAACAAGTATTTAAAGAATGTTACATTTATCCTGAGTGGATTATTTTACCTATCTTTTTTGTTTTCAAACTAAGTATTGAAGAGATCACTATAAAAGCAGTTCATATCTTATCTGAGTAGCAATACAAAGATAAAACCTATCCCTTCAAGACATGGATGCTGCAGAGATTAGAGGGAGCATTAGCTCTATAGGCATGTAAATACACTGCAGAATACAATGGGATGACTCACAGCACGGACTCTTAAGTCCCTGTGGACTCTCCTTGCTTGGCTGAGACCTAGGAAAACTTCGCTGCTAATGCAGATAGGCACCCACTGAAGCACCAGCATTTTGAAGCCGTGCTCAGATTTTTCAGGAGAATTCTCTTGTCGAGAAGGTGGCTGCCAAAAGAAATGACGTCTTGGACAACCTCTGAGTGACAGGGAAACATCACTGAGTTGTCACCACAACCAAGCCCTCCATGTAGCTCCTGAATATGGTACAAAAAAAGGAGCATCTACAACAAATCCTAGGTCCCAGCTACTCTTTACAGACGGGACCCAAGCTAATCTGTCTGCACTAATCTGTCCCCACAGGCGTGACCCTCGCATCTCCTGGCCCTCACCACATCCCTGACAGGCGCAGCACTCACGTCATGCACCCTTCTGACTTGGATGTGCTTTTTCTATTCATGCTCCCGAGCATGGCAAGAGCACAAAGGGCTTGTTTGTAGCCCAAGGACTTGAAGTTCAGAACCAGGCATGTGAAGTCTAATTAGGAATTTCAGAAAGAAAAAGATTTTATTTTTCCAGAAACCTAGAAACTAGCATCTCCAAGCCTGGGTAAAGTTCCTGGGTTATAATGAAACACTGAGAGTAGACGAGGTGACATATTTGCTTTAGTAAAGCCAAGACAAAACCTGCTTGTTAAAACAGGTTTGATTTTATTCTGAAGGTGTTAACAGTGCCGGATTTGCATGCAAGAAAGCTGGAGCTGTGTAAGCAGCCACCAAAGGGGAAGGTGACACAGGCAGCAGTTGCTGATCGTACGCGCTAGAAGCCCTGCAGAAACTGCAAGCCCTAGAGAAACTAGCTGTCGTTTCCTCTGCAAGAGGACTTTACACAGTACCTAGCAATGCAATTACCAAGTCATATCTAAGCACAACACCCTCAGCAAACCAGCAATCATTCTGTGACATTTTTCACCTCAAAAGCAAAGCCAGTGAGCCAATACCAAAGTTTACAAACATTTCCATAGCCAGTTTAGTGCCATGAGCCCTTTCCAATTAAGAGCTACTTGGAAACCTCCCTTAGCTCGTTCCACACACAAGCCTCTGATTTCGCTTATTGTTGACGCAAGTAACAAACTGGCCCTTTTATGCTTTGTTGGTCCGGGCACAATCGCAGCCTTTGTTGCAGTCTCAGCACAGCTATTTATAGCTCCCGTCTCTTTAGACATTTCCTCTTGATTTCTTCCACCTCTATTTAGCTCAGTCTACACATATTTATTATTTATTAGTAAAATTGCGTGTGTTTTCGGAACCAAATTCTGTTCCAAAATAAAAACATCTGCTACCTCAGGCCCTCTTTTTTTTTTTTCTAAACCAATCAGTGAGATGCATGGTCCCATCTACACTACTTGAGAAGAATTTCAGATTCAGAGACCAAAATATTCTTTCTGACTCTAGTAGCTTGAAATATGTCAGTAAGAGAGTCTTAATTTCACTATTTCAGGTCCTTATTTCACCACATTATAGCACTTTATGAAAGTCTCATTAATCTAAACGCTTTAGTTTAATTTAGCCTAACTTTGTTCCTAAATAACTTGTATTCCCCATTTTTGCTGATTAAGTTTAGATACACTTAAAAAATGGACTTGCATCTCTTCTAAGAAAGAAGCAGCTTTGGGAAAGAGAGAGAGGAAAAGGTCTAACTGGAAATTCATATGTAGATGGGTACGGTTTTACAGCCAACACAAGTGTGGCAGTTTATACAAGGTTCGCTGTCCCGCAGCAAGCAGGAAGGAAGCAGATGTACTACTGGCTACACGGGCTCCCTGCACCGCAACAGCAAAATTCAGCGCCTTTCTGGACACAAACAGCTGGGTCTCCGTGGAAGGAAATAAGAAGAGCACAAAAGAGACAGAGTCCCATATCATCCCACATCGTTCCACGTGGAACAGTGGGGAAATGACTCTAGAAAAATCTAAACCCTTAATACGAACAATAGCTATTTCTGAAGATTCCTATTATCTTTTTCGTGGGTTTTTAAATTTTCTCAAATTCCAGGGCAGAGGAGCTTTTGGGGCCTTCTGGGATTGCAGAATTCATTGGCTTTGGCAGGAGCTGCAGTTATTCCTCACTCTCCTAAAGGGCACTGTTCATGCGGGAGGCTGGCCGCCTGTCTCCTGTGCATCAGGATGCCTCCAAGAGGGCTGTGGGAATCTGCAGGAGCCCAAGACCAGGCTGCAGGACACCAGACAAGCACTGCAGACAAACGTAAACCTACGCCACGAGATCTGTGCTGTGTGGCGAGCGGTAAACTTTGGCACTAGATAAAAAAGGGAGCCAGACGCCAGCACTGGCAGACATCTACTCAGCCAGATCTAAGAGCACTTAAGCCTCGGGCAAAAAATTCACTGGAGCTACCCTCCACAAAAGATCAAAATAAGATTATGCCAGAAGTGCGATTATATTAATGCTCACAGCAATGTGCGCCAGCAGACAGAAACAGCAACTCAAAAGTAACATGCGCCTTCCCTTACTTATTTATTCTCATGTATTACATCTTTTCTTCTATCACAGGCTTTATATGTACCCTTCTCCTCTTTTTTGCTTTTAAATTGACCATCTCCTCATTTCTTTTCTTTCTTTTTTTTTTTTTTTTCTTTTTTCCTTCCAGAGGGAAGCTGTTGGGTTTTTTGTTTCATTTTCTACCACTTTCATTGTTCTCTAGCTTGTGACTTAGATCTACCTAGGTTAAATAAAACATGCTAACATATGTCCTAGTATGGCTTAAATTGTTTACTAGCACATTACACAGATAAAGGGAACTTGGAGCGCTACAGACTCCTTTTAGGCTTTTGAAAATTTGAGTTTAATGTCCCTGGCTGTCTTTAATAGGTGCTTTGATGGGTACAGGCTTACTTCTGTTAGACAGTTTCCTTCACTCCTCTGTTACACCAACTAACTTGACTTTGAAATAAGAGAAGCAAAATTACCTTTTGTATTCCCTCAATCTGATCCCAGTTTGCATTTTTAAATCCATGGCAACTGCATAACTTAAGCTCTTAACAAGAAAGCCTAATTATTCTCCATAGGACAATACAATAACTACTTAATTGTTAGGAGACCAAGTCAGAGAACTCAAAGCTGGAGCCTGAGAGGGGCAATTAGATTGCTAACAGGGCAACCAGAAGGAAAGGATCATTATACCGTATTTGCCATTTGCAGGGCAGGGTCCATCAGGCCAAGGATTTCTTCATTGTAACTTGACTCCAGACTAATTATGTCATCGATCACATCATCCATCTGCAGAAGAAAAGGTGGACATGGAAAATACCGTTATCATGACAATAAAACACAGAATCCTAAGAGTGCACTTCAGCCACACATTGCTGCTCTGCAGTACAGATGGTCTGTGATTTTTTTTTTTTACCGTACTCCAAATCATAGTTATAGTCTTCACAGTCCAGCAAGTATAGCCTGGCTACAGAAACCCTTAAGGCTTCATGATCTTATGCAGTCCTCCCATCAGAAGACACTTTGCAGCAAGTGGAGGGCACTGCTCCTCTTCGGCAGGCAGTTTGAGTCTACACTCTTCTCTTGCACCTACCTATGGCTTAAAACCCTGCACTCAGACCAACCTGCACCCAGCAAGCCAAGACAATGAGTGAAGGCTGCAGCACCAAGTGCTGCAGGTGAAAGATTTCCCCTTCTCAACAGGGGAATCCATAGGGCTCATTTCCCCAGTATGCCCTCCCAGGAAGCATCACCCAAGAGTAGCCCAGACATAAGTGGTGCAAGCAATCCTGTTCCTGGGCTTTACCAGCCCTCCAGAAGCTCCTGCACACTCAGGAGAAATGAAGACCTCCAAATCACCCAGTTAGGTGCTCTGAACTATCCCGCCTGTTTCTCTTCATTCTCCTCATAGTAATTTAACAACAGTAACCAGCAAAGTCAATGTCTGAAGTTGATGGTAGAAATAGCAGTAGAAGGGATTTTCACTTCAGCTCAAGAAAGCAGAAGCCTAGAATATAACAACTACAGCAAGGGCAAGAAGAGGACTAGCAGTTATAGCCCATATGCTAAAGACTGTTACTAGGGATAAAAACATTTTGTTAAAAAAAAAGATAACTACCAAAGACAAATTACCATGGCTGCATTACAGCCTACTCAGCTCGTTTTGAAATGCAAATATGGTCTGTGTAGAAACTCTAGAGAAACCCTGAACACTGTATTATAACACCAAATACATGTAGTCTTAAGAGAAGTAGTGTTGAGAAAATTATATTAGAAAAAAATTCCTTAAAAAAAGCATCTTAAAACATGGTTGAGATGACGCTCAACTAACATGTCACAGTTGTGGAAAAGCATTTGCCCCTTTCAGATTTTTAATGCACTTTTTTCAAGTCAACATCAATTTGCAAGGTCATAGCAGATTTATCATCCATGTTTTTTTTTTTTCAGTCCAATTTATATTTAACTTTTTACAGATATTCTAGGGTAAGTTTACTATTCAGCATGATTTCAAAGAAATATTCTTATTAAGAAAGGGTTCTGTGTCCCAACTCCTGTGTCATCCAGTACCTGCATGCATGAAGCTCGTGACTGTGTATTCAGAGCCGGGCACTCATTCTCAACCCTGCTTTGCTCTTCAAATTTATAAAATCCCTGCAGAAATAAGAAGGAAATGAAAAGAAAAAAAAAAAAAAAAAAAAAGAAGAAGGCAAAGCATGGATCTGAGTTCACGGCACAGGCTCTGTCCCAAAAGGAGCAGAACTGAAACAGGGTCATGCACACACGTGGCTGATGACACAGCAAAGTGAAGCTGTAAATATCCTGAGAAAAAGCATTTGGGCACAGCTGGGATCAGAGGATGGGACTATTTGATTTTCATTTCTTTTGAAATTATGAAGCACCGATAACTTCACATGCATGTATAAAACCCAATCTGTTAGAACTGTTGCTCATACTAAATTTGATAAAAGTTTCCTTTTGTAGGAGTGTATCTGTTTCTGTATTTAAAAAGTAGCATTAAGGCGGTGGAGGAAGCTCTACAGTCATCAATAAATTGTCAAGTTGCAAAATGTTGACCTCATGAATCTCATTCTTGTTAACATCATTCAAACAACCTCCCCTCTATACCTGAGCCCACATCCTCATAGCATCCAACTAATTTTTTGCCAGAAATATTAAGACAAAACTGCAAAGGACTTCTACATACAGGCTAGTGACATCTTCATTCATAATACAGGGCTCCTACTAGAAACAGCACTTAGTATATCATAAAAATCTTACCAGCTGGGACAATCTGGAATTCCAGCTAAGCAACACACTTAGATTTTACTGTAAAAAGATCTAGAAGTCTAAAATATCTCAAAAAGTGTTGCACTTCTCAGTTATTTTTGTTATGCTCTTTGCTCTTTATACAGTGAATGAGCCATAAATAACATTATTCCAGAAAACTACAGCACACAAAACTGCTTTGTGTATTCCAAAGGTCAATTAGTCACTGTGCGCATTGAGCAAGCAAGCAAGCAAGCAAGCAAGCAAAAAAAAAAAATTAATAAGCATAAACTAGCTAAAATAGTTCAAAAAAGAGGAAGTTACTGGGACACAAGAGTGTTTTTGCCCTGATTATTCTATGCAAATACAAATCCATCAGGCAGACACAGAGGTAAGCAGCTACAATTTTAAAGTCAAAGGTTCAAAAGAGGTAAACTTAATATCCTAACAACAAGCAAATATGGTTGAAAATCATTAGCAGGAAGAAAGCAGAGACGACAATTGCATTTTCATGAAGAACACAGACAGTAAGAGCATCGTACCTCTTTTTCACAGTTGGAGTTGAGGGTGAGCATGGCCATGGGACTGTTGGGCGCACTGCTTCCCGTGCCGGGTGGCATGACATGATCCCCAGGCTGGTTGGGGCACGGCAGGCTCAGAGCTTGGTTGGCATGCTTGTTGGCGAGGGTGGTAGAGAGGTACTGCTTCACCTGCTGCCGCTGCGCCTGCTGAATATGGTACTTGGTCGGGTTCTCAAGGTGAGTCTGCACCTGCAAGCAAAGCATTTTAAAAAATGTTTTAATTGTTTCACAATATCATTAAAAGTGCTATCAGTGAGAGAAGCATACACTTATGTACACTGAGTATATTAACTAAACATTCGACCCAAAGTACAAATCCGTGTGCATCCAAGGAAGTCAACGGTGCCTCACCAATTCGCGTTGGGCAGCAGGAAATGGGTTTGAATCAGTAAAATAATCAGATTTTTTTACTTGAAATCATTACTCAATTTTTTCAATTTACACAGATATTTTCAAATATTCTCAGACATTAAGCTAGACGAAATTTAATTTTCCCTTAAATGGGGACAAATAAGTCGCACAACAGTGGGGTTTTTTTTCTTCTTAATAGCTATCAATTAAAGTAAAATAGCATAGATTGCTATCCTCTAGCAGATGTCAGGTGTACGGAATAAAACATTAGGTAGGTTTTAGTTAAAAGTAACACACCGTTTAAAAAAAAGGAATACATCGTTTTTGTCTCCAGAGTACTTATACCTTCAATATATGCGGCCTAAATCATATACAAATAAGAGCCTGTTTAAAAATGCATCATACAAATGTTTCAGCTCAGACCAAGCAACATGATCACAATTTGCAATTTTCATATTTAAAATAAGCTTTCCAAGACTACTAGAGTTTTTAAAAAAATTTTATAAAATACGAAGAACTTCACTGAATGATTCACATGTACCCTAAAAAAAAACCACTAAAACAACAGTTTTTTCCAGGCAAACTTTCACCATATCTCAAAGCTTTTTGCCAGCCTCAACCTTTGACTTTTAGTAGAAGGTAGGAAAAAACCCTTTTTAAACAGTTCTATTAAAGTGACCCTTACTGTGGTTACAAGTGATTCCACTTATTTTTGTGGAAAGAAAATTAAATAAAACATTCCAGATTCCTTGCAGATAAAAAATATTTCCAGGATGCCATAAGACTTTACTGAAAAAAAAATTGTGCAATAACAACTCACCTGATAATGATTATACTCAAGCATTTCCAGCATAATGCTTATAAGTTGAGATATAACTGCCTGCAATATCCTTAGTTTTGTGCAATCCCAGTTTGGAGAGGTTCCCGCATGGACACACCATAAACAAGCTACCCCAAAACGGCTGAAGAAGTTTGAAGGCCACTGCCGAGACTTATAGCGACCTAGGCGAATTAGCCACGCATGTAGAGAAACAAACAGTTCACACAGGGACTCTTCTTGGAAGCTCTGCAAGTTTAGCCCTAAGTATTGGTATTATTTTTTTCTCCCCCTGGCTTTGACGTCATGCTTTTTCATAAACATAAAAGGACCTTTTAAGTGATGAGCTATCAAAGTCAGATTGACAGTTAGCTCAAGGCTAATTCACTATTCATCTTTCGTTCCAGTCATACTAATAGACAATGGTATTTTTCTTTAGCAATAAGGTTAAAAGTTTTTAAAGTACAGCGTAAGGAACAACTAAGCAAATATCCTGCGAGCCCACTGCAATCTTCATCCTTAGGTCTTTGTAGCCTTATCTCTGCTAGCCGGGCACTAGCACGTCAAAACCCTCCTTTCCATCCCAACTTGCTCAATTGATTTTGCAAGGTCTCTGCTGCACACAGGAGCACCTGCACAGATTCAGAACACTGTTCTCATGGAGCTTAATTCGGGATTTGTTGCACTATCACAACAGATCTCAGCACTGTATCATGACATGTTTAAGTACGTGTTTAAGTATAGCATATTTGTTCTGACCATCAGCTTCACTGTCGCCAGTAGCCGAGTGCTTCTGCTGCCCCAATAAATCTATTTTCACTTAAATTTCCATCCTCCAAGTAGATAACAGTTACCAGCAAACAAGTTAGCAGACATTTTAAAATAAGTGTTACAAAAGCTTTTTTTAAAAAAACAAGCCCTATTTATCTGGCAGACTTTGCACAGGCCATTTCCCTTTCCAGGCATTAGGTACCACTTGTGCCCTTCAACCCCACGAGTTCTTTGGGGTTGGGGTGACTTGTCACTTCTGTCTGCGCCCATCCCTCATCTGTCCTCCAGCAAAATGCCCAGATCCAGATCTCCACTGATACAAGACTCCATCATCAGGCTATACTTGAAGCAAATGAAGGATTAACCAGAGACTACCTTCCCTATGGGTATTTGCTACACAAATGCTTCTGAGGTCCAAGAGTCCTTGCTTCACCACTGCGTATCAGGGAAGCTGCCTTTTCCTCTACCTTCTCCAACACAAGGTCAGGAGAGAGGAACTAAGATTTTTGGCATTACAGACGCTCAAAGAGAGAAGTAAAACCTGAAGCCAAGATTTTGCAAGCACACTCAACAGAACAAGATCTATGCCAACATGAGAAGAGTTTGTCATTTGGCAGTAACATCTGCATACACAGTCATTGTTATATGAATCTGATTACAGAACTTGCAAAATACTTGTACATTTATCCGCATATTTTATAGATTTATCAATATACAGAACAGATTTCATTACATGTGAAGTTTTGAAACACTTAACAGCCTAAGCAACACAATTTTTGCTGGAATAAGAAAATACCCATCACAAAAGGACACACTTCCCAAGAACTAGTCGCATCATCCTACAACACCACATTTTATTTTATTTTACATTCTCTAACTTATGAAGCAGCTCCGTGATAGAATTACTCCTTTCTGTTTGTTTTCAAGTGGACTATGTTGCCTACTGTACACCAGGAAAGGCAAGGAAAAGTCATGAATCTGAAGTAATTCTGAACCTTCCCAGTCACCAAAGGCAGAAGGCAGCTCCTGCATCAGATATCAGGGCATCATTTCATAATTGTGCCATTCAAATAAAATGTTTTCTCGAAAGATAAAAAGCTTTGAAAGAACAGCAAAAAGGGCACAGAAATGCTAAGTTCTCTAGTTGGAGCATATTAGATGGAGCATATTAGATCAACCACTTCCCCATCAGGAATGGGGAAGACATTCAGTTGCCTTTATAGAAATATGCCTGGAAGAATGTTATCACCATATACTACATGTGCGCTGCTCCAAGGACATTGAACCGGACTTGCGAGAGAATGACAAGACATCCATGATCAGGAGGACACACAGAACTGCCTTTTGTGTCTCAGGCTGCTCTGAAATGATGCAAATGAGAGATTCAGGGAGCGACCACTTCCTTGGAATCTGTAGCACATCAAATACTCTCCCCCGTTTAAATACCAGAGGACACAATGTGTCTCCAGAGTCCCACAGAGCTGCTGCACAAAGCTTTGCGTGTCAGTGCAATCGGGGCGGGAGATCCCACAGGGCTGAAACGGCTTCACCACACTTTCCGTCCTGGACAGATGTCCAACTTGCTCTGCACGAGCGCGAGGCCCAACAGGCTACATAGATGGCATCCAAGAGACATCAGATATATTCTTCATTGTGTCACTTATTGCCCTCCTCAGTTGCTTTACAAACTCTCCTCATTGTTTAAATCTGGTTGGGGCTACTTCGATAAATTCAATGCCTTTTTTTTTTTTTTTTTTTTTTTTTTTTTTTTTNTTTTTTTTTTTTTTTTTTTTTTTTTTTTTTTTGAGATTGTTTCTGTCTGATCTTGTGCATCATTTTCTGGACTCCCTATGTCAAATATTTACCCAACTAAGCACATTTGAACTCTGTCCTATTGAGGACTCCTACTAATGAGATCTATTAGTACAGCAGAATCAATAGCCAGGCTGTAGATAGGTCAAAAGGCAGCATTATTTTTCGTGTGGACAAGTAACACAAAATATCTCACAAGCAAAGAGCTGCAAAGCAAACCCTAAAATAAGAAATGCAACTACCCTGGATGTGAAACTATGAATAAAGGCTTTGACTTCTAATTTTGGTCCTCAGCCCCTTTTTGCCTTTGGGGTAAAAAGTAGTTCTTGTTGTTCTTCCAAATTCACGAGACGAGCAGTGCAAGAGCAAGGCAATTTCCTATTTTGGATAAGAAATGTCCATGAAAAGACACTCAAGAAGAACAGAAGAGTTTTAAACTGATCCTTTGGATCTCTTGCTACCCATCTCTAGAAATGCTAACCCAAGTTTCACTTCAATATTACTGGATTAAGTAGAACAGTGCTCTTTGGGTTGTTTGGGATTGGCAGGCAAGGAAGAAAGTATTGCCTTGGGAGAGGTGTTCCTCCCCGCCAAGAGGGTATGGAAAACACAGTTACAATGCCAGAATTGCAAGACAGACAAGAGTTCAGCTGCAAGGAACCATAGATCCAGAGTAGCCAAGAGCCCAGAATTCCCAGCCTCAGGATTTCCTCCACTGCTTCTTGCTCTTCCCACACTTTCCATCTCCTCTTTGGGGGCAGATCCCTCGCTGTGATCACTCTTGCTCCCCTGCCAAAGGGCAGCTCTCCCAGCCGTGGCCACCACGGTACCGTGGATGCAGGACCCCACGGGGAGCCAACGTGGGACCGGCGCCGCACGACTGCCGCATTCAGCACCAGTTGGTCGAAGCAGAACTATTCATGTGAGAATCACTAGCCCAAAGAGCATCCCTTGCCTTATTCCTGCTACTTGACCTCACTAGATACAATGCCTACTTCTTGGAAAAAAAGTGATGAGACAAAAAAACAGGACATGGACCTCCGTTCTGTGCTAACTCCTACACATAGAGCTGGAAACACGTTGCGCCAAGCGGGAATGGGGACAACGGGCAAAAGGCACCTAAGATCCCATCAAGCTGCCCATAGCTCTGTCCCCACCTGCACTCCTTGAGTGGAGAAGGGACAGGCACAAGTTCTCTGCATCACCCTGAAGACAAAGGTTCTTCCCAAAAACATCATTGAACCCATCTGGGAAAGCAAAGCCCAACCACTTAATGCTTCATTTAAGCAGAGTCAAGCTTAGGCAACGGGAAGAGGCCAGAGACAGAAGACAGCTAACCAAACGGAAGGAAGACTTTACCCCCCGCCACCTCTTTTTTTTTTTTTTTTTTTTTAATTTAAAAAAAGGCTATTTGTTCTAAGCAAATTGCCTTAGGACTTACAGCTTATAATTACAAATAAACTACTTTTTGGTCAGCTTTCTCAGTTCAATAGAACTTTTTGTTGCTTGGCAAGCTAGATGTCATGGGATTTTAAAAGAAAGGTTAAAATTCTGTGTCATATAACAATTAATAGTACCCAAAGGGAAAAACGACAAACCCAAACCCGCTGAAATGTTTTGCAAGGCTGCGGGCTCTGCAAGGGCCCCTGCACCAGAAAGCCCTTCAGCAGGCTGGGCCAGGAGCAGGACTTCAAAGACGCTTTATAAACCCAGCCCTTTCTGGGATAACAAAAAGACAAAAGCAGCAGTGTTATTTTCTAGGACCTTGACGGAATATTGAAAGCTTTAAAAAAAATCCTGTGCTTTTGACAGGTGTCTGTTCTTTCAGGCTTGAAAAGGGACATACAAGAAGGACAACATAGGAAGAGATCATCAATTAATGTCTCCTGAATTGACAGACTGCAGTTTACTGTTAAAGCAGGTGTATATTAACTTGATTTCAAGCAGCTGGCCAATGTAGATTAGTCTTAAGCTCAAGCAACCCAGTAGAATCTTTGTAATATGAGTTATATTTTCACCTAACTTCCAGTCTGAAGTTTGCTAACCCAGCATCAAGAGCCCAAAGGACTGTTCACCACCATTGGATTTACTAAGTCTGGAAGTCCTAAGCACCGTCTGAAACCTTTAATTTTGTTAAAACACTGATCATGGGTTTCACTGCAATTCCAGGAAGACTCCTCACACAATCCCATTCACAGTAATTCAAATAGCTTAGTGGGACAATGGCTTAACTCATCCTCAAAAGCCATTTTCCCACATGTAATACTCAAACGTTAGGCAACGGCATCACATTTTTTCCCCTAAGGACGTCAATGGCCTGAAGTTACTTTGCTTTATAAGTTCAGTCCTTCTACTGGCTGAAACCTTTCCAGCCCTCCAAGATGAAACAGCCACCGCATTTGAAGTGTGAACAAAATTACACTGATTGGGCTGTGCTGTTTATTGTTCCCCACAGGGCTACTCTGAAGTCAGTAAAGGCTAAAACTGTTCAATAATGTTCAAGCTGCTCTTTTTCCCCTCCGCTTGTCCTCCATCTCTTTAAAGAGCATTTGCTCCCTTTCAGTGAGCCCATTACCCAGGAACTGTGACAAAAATAACACCGAGCAGAAAGCCCCAGAACAGGAACAAGGCAAAAAGTTACTTTTGTTGACAAGAGAATGACACGCAGAAGTCTATTTTTCAGAGAAGTCTATTATTCAGGGAGGTTATTGCAGCAGTTTATTTTAGGACATCGCCAGGGCAGGGAAGTGACATCTGTTAACACTTACTGGAACTCTCTGGTTACTTCATTCATCCAAAAAAAACCCTAATGTGAAAATCAAGACAGGTACCAGCAAACCATACAAGCAAACTATTTCAGAGCCAGCAACGCGACTGCAGCCCAAGCAGATGCAATAGCCATCTTTAAATACAAAACATTTGTGAAAAAGGAAAGGCAAGTTACAAAAAAGAAACATCACTTAAACACCCAGAAGCTGCTTCATCTATCATGAAAGATTGCTACAACATTTTCTTTATAGAAAAGACATGGAAGCAGGCAGAAAGAATGAAGTTTTTGTGCTTACTAAAGCTGTTTACATTAAAAAGCTGTGATCTAGCTTAAGGAGCAGGTAACAACAGTGTCAGAAGTTAAAAATTGGTTATTCAAGTTAAGGAGTTGATGCAGGTCGCACGGTTGTGGTGCCCTCCAGCCTTCTCGCAGCCAACACAGCCTTTACCCAGAGCACCGCTCACTGCCGAGCCCAACGGGTCGCTCCAGACAGCGGGCAGCACTGGTCCGGCCTCATCGCCCTCCCAGCGGTGCCAAGGGCGCTGCTGGCCGAGGCCAGCCTGGACACGGTCACATAGTTACGTGCTGAGCACCACTATCGGTTACACTCTGCGGGAGCCACTACTTCAATAACCGTCCCCGTCCTCGCTGACCCCTGCTAGGCTTGGATAATAAGAGCTCTCACTTCCAGATCTCTGGTCCAGTTCTAGACTGCTCTGAAAAACGGAATGTTCAACGAGCGACTCCTGCTCCGTTTCTTCTAGTGGGAACGGCTGAGCATGGTCCTCATCTCCAACAGAGCCTTCACAGAAAGGTACAGGTCTGGTTTTTACAATGGATCCATACATTTTGTTCTCCCAAATCCAGCTCTACAGTAAGAACAAATTTGCCCTTTAACTGCTGACTTCATTTCTGATCACTCCCGGGACATTAACTATCACCTGCACCAAGGATGTGGAGATTCTGCTTATGTTTCTAGAGTCCACATCCACGAGGAGCAAGTACTTAGCCAGGCCAAAGGATGAACACAGGTTCCCTCAACCCCCTGGCAGTGCCTCGCTTTACTCCAGAGCACAGAGGGACTGCACCAAGTTACGGAGCTGCCATTCAGAGTGGGCTGTTGCCTTCTACTGCCTCAAAAATAAACAAAAAACTTCAAGTTTTCCCCCTCCAGAATTTAATCCACTTCTTTAATTTACCTCTTCTTAAGGTCTTCTTTACCTCTCAGGACTTGCCTTAACAATGGTATCGTGCAACACTGAGTTTTTGCAGGTGAAATTAAAACTAGGATAGCTTATTTTGCCAACACTGTAGCTGAAAAGTGTGAAAGAGCAAATAGAAAAGTTACTTGCCTTAGGTTTAAAAACCCCANAGAGTGGGCCATTTCCCTCTACTGCCTCAAAAATAAACAAAACAAAAAACTTCAAGTTTTCCCCCTCCAGAATTTAATCCACTTCTTTAATTTACCTCTTCTTAAGATAAGGTGTTCTTTACCTCTCAGGACTTGCCTTAACAATGGTATCGTGCAACACTGAGTTTTTGCAGGTGAAATTAAAACTAGGATAGCTTATTTTGCCAACACTGTAGCTGAAAAGTGTGAAAGAGCAAATAGAAAAGTTACTTGCCTTAGGTTTAAAAACCCCATACCCTCAAACTGGTCTCAACTGCCATCCTGATGTTCACAAAAGTTTGCTCAGTTTTATACCATGCAAGACA
The DNA here is from genome assembly GCA_013389825.1 of Crypturellus undulatus. Lineage (NCBI taxonomy): Eukaryota > Metazoa > Chordata > Aves > Tinamiformes > Tinamidae > Crypturellus > Crypturellus undulatus. The sequence goes on from VWPW01025351.1 coordinate 25,349, forward strand.
GCCGTGAATTTAAATACTGTCAAGTGTTGAGGAACCTTATATCTTAAGCACCGTTGGGCTAAGCAAGAAGCAAAGACTCGACTTAAGGCATTTTGAATCCACAACGCTACTTTGGGAGAAAGAGGCTATTAAAGACATCTCTATTTACAAAACTTAAACATTCAGCACAGGAACAGAAGATAGGAAGAGAGGTGTAACGACAGTACTAGATCAAAATACACAAAAANACATAAAATATTGCATGTGGGTTATTAAAGACGTCTCTATTTACAAAACTCAAACATTCAGCACGGGAACAGAAGATAGGGAGAGAGGTGTAAAGACAGTACTAGATCAAAATACACAAAAAGCCACAAGCAGAAACATTTTGTTTAAGAAAAGCTATCTGTATGCTCCAATCAATTCTTGGGTTATTAGATTCGAGGAAGAAAATGCTACTTTGGAGGTAACACTGCACATCAAAAGGGCATCCAGATTTGCTGTATACTTGGTCTAAAAATGATCTAGGTGAAATACTGCTACGCTCGTTGCTTGCATAATTGCATAGGGCACTGCGAGCCGGCCGTGCTCTTCAAGGTCACTTACACAGTCAAGTCAGCACGGATCAAGAATGTGCCACAAATCAAACCCAATTTTGAAACAAAAGACGACAAGCAAAACAACCCACTCCCAAAATATCAAACACAACCCATGTCACACAACGCGCTTTTGAAACTTTGGCCTACATTCACTACAGATACTTTCAAAAATGCACCCAAAAATAAGAGTCAATATAATTTCGAATGGGCCATTTATTTTAGCCCGTCACTTGGCAACACACTGGCCGCCACACAAAGGACACTTGTTTAAGAATATCTGTTTGGAGGCTATATACTTTATGACAAATACATAGTGCCACGAGAAAAAAATAGCAAAAGAATGAAGATTTTGTTAATTCAAAGCAGTTTTGCGTTGCTTAAGTGCCCTGAACTTTTACACGTCACAGTTAATAAAGCATTAGAAAGACGCAGCCCAGCCTATAGTACTTTGCCTACAGCCTATAGTGTCTTATGTCAGCCCAGCATGGAAGGCTTGAATAAGCTGAAACACAGAGCAGTTTATAGACAACCATTTTATTCACGCTAACGCGATCATTAGAAACAGCCTAAAATAATAATAAATCACTGACTTCATTGAAGGGAAGGAAACACAAGCTGGCTTACCACTGAACTGCTTGATTTTTATCCTTCTGCTCAACGAGTTGCGATGTTATTTATGGCAGTATTAAAAATCTACCGAGTTGTAATAAAACAGCTTTGGTTCCTCTTAAGCACTTGATCACTGTGATCTCTCGTGTAACACAGCCCAAGTCACCTTCATGCAAACTCAGCTGGCTGCAATCTGAAGCATTCTGCTAAATACCGGATTTGGATCCTTTTTTCTTTTAAGGAGCATCTTGGCCAGCTGCGCAGGTGTACAGCCCTTCTAGAGAGAGCTAAGCCACCCTCGAGAGGCAGGATTTACAGCCAGAAGGTCCAGCTGATGCTATAGAGCACTGAAACTAAAGCGCAGCACTTCTGCTTCTGAGCGGTGACAGCTCCTCGTACCCAGCAGAACTGCTAAACTCCCTGGCGCTTCCCTCAGGTATCTCTGCTTTCATTTCCCAACACTTCACTTTATATATAGGTGCTATAGCAAACATGACAGTAGCCACAAAACAGTAAAGGTAACAGCCAGAAATTAAATGCATTTATTCCACTCTAATTTTAAAGCATGGAAACCTCATTTGAACTTAGCGTTCTTGCTCATTTCTCAGAGCCAAGAGGAGCATTCCCAAAATACTTCTGCGGCACAAAGAAATACTTAAGGCAAATGGCCGTTACGGTGCACGACTATTCCGCATGGTATTCCTGCGCCAGCCAGAAGGCTCCAGGCTCCCGGGAGGCACAACACTCACTCATTTACTGGACAGGATGGCAGCACTCCGGCAGTTGGGAGATCTCAGGCCATACATACATAGAGACTTAGCATCACTATCTATTTTGTATTCACAAAAACAACACCTGGCCCCGGTCCATTTGTCATAACCTCCCTCCCACCTGCCCCTCCGTGTCTTGCAGACACGAGCGGCTGAAAACCCATCTCTGCTTTCACACGTGGCACACAAACACTTAGTCAAGCTGAGAAGCGAGAAGCTCCCAGCCAGAGAACTGGGACCTAATCAGGCCCGAGGATGGGACTTCAGCACAGCCACAGGAGCTGCTGAGATCTTTTGTTTCGCTCAAAATTTACTTAGCTCTCATTAACCTCGTTTATCTTGCAGGGGTAGCCAAAGCAATCACAGTCATCACTGCAGAAATGCTGCACAGGCACATTTATCAGGGAAACTGAGGGACTAGGTAAAAGTTTAAAAAAATAATACACACACACATATATATATAAGCATATTACATAAAACCATGTGCAAAACTTCTGCCCCGCTGCATTTCTGCCATGTACGCATACCCTAGTAGCGTCCCTTCAGCATGTGACTCCATATAAGCTCTGTGTGCTCTGGACACACTACTGTGCTGAACGCTGCTGAGGTCAGGGTTAACACTCTTTTGGCAGCACTGGAATCACATTTTTTTGGATGACACCAGTCAAATTCCACCTTCCCAAAGAGTCTACAGAAAACTCTTTTCAATGGCTTCATCTGAACATTTAAGGGAAGAAAAAAAAAAAAGGAAAAAGAAAATACCAAGCCGCCAGCTCCCCAGGAAAGGCACATTCACAAAACACAAAGAGGAGTGTGTGTTATCATTCCAGTTCTCCAAAGGTTAGCAGCAAATAAGTATTGCTAAGAAATTCAGAAGTAATAGTTTTGTCAGAAGATCAAAACAGCTTTTGAGAAAAAAAATCCAGGGCCTCCAGGCTTGGTCTCAAAAGAATCCTATTTTAAACTGCACTTGACCCACACTAATGCAACCCTTCAAATGCTATTATGAGAACAGGACTGTGCTCACAAGGGGAGACGGACCTAATATCTTCCAGTAAAGCTGCATTTATTTGCGTGAAAGAATGCGTATAGCCTCTTACCACTGAGAAATACATTAAATATTACCTTTTTTTTTTTTTTTAAACACTAGACACCTTTTATCATGATAGCTTATACGAAGTTATAGCTACCCAGGGAATGCTAGGGGAGCATAATGGAACTCAAGGCAAGCTGATGTAAAGAAGTGACTTGGGTCTACTTAGACTTAATCCACATCTCCTGTCTAAACTAGTTCACTCTCCCCACTTCCCTTACCCCTTTTTACACCTCAGTACAAACCAAGTACGTGCTAAGAGCCAGAGATGTTGGCAGCATGTCTACGATAGCAAACAGCTGGGTTTAACAAAACCAGATCTAGTAGCAGCTGGTACGCAGGCCCTTAAAGCTAGACGTGCATTAGCAAGTAACACAAGGCGAGACAAGGGACTCTGCAGGGAAACCAGTTTTATGCATTTAAAGCGGTTTACGGGCCTGGCTCGAGTCTGGTCCCACACACTGAACTCCCATTAGCGGCTGCAGCACGTGACATTTAACTTCCTCTGACAAGAACCTAATTAGTACTCATCGACAGCGCCATACAAAAATAAACTAATAGGTAATAAACGGGGACCACGGGGAGTCCACTTCAGAAGGCAGTGCGGAGGGCAGTGACTGCGCCGTGAGCAGCCCCTGCGCACAAGGACAGCGGGACAGACACTGCCCTCTCCACGGGCACCTCCGGGCACTCCAGGATGCAGAGCAGAGCCGGTCCGCAGGGCTGCCCGTGGCCGCCGGGTCTCTCCCCGCATCAGCTCGCGGCTCTCCATTGTTCATGGGGCTACGCTAACCCAAACCATCATTAAGTCGATTTTTAAACAACGAACAAAAAGTACGCAAACTTGCAAAAACATTTCCCCTCCCCTCCCACATACCATTTCAATAATGATGATGGTATTGGTAGAACCAAGGGGACAGCAGCTACCAGGCCTGGAGGAATGTCTTCATCCAGCTGTGCTGCCAAAGCCAACATCCCATGGAACCATCACCGCAACAAAAAGCACAAGGAAGGAATTGGCTAAGTCATAGCCAAAGCTGTTCCTACCTTACCTCATCTGGGAGCTTACTGCTTACAGCTACCTGGCAGCGAGAGTTAACTTAGTCACGTTATCAGCTGAACTCCCAATAGAGAAGAAAGCGCTAAGTTAATTAACTCTGTTTCTCCAACAGCTCTGTCCTTTGTGATTCCCGCGCAGCCGTCAGCACATTCCTCGCTCTGCATTCAGAGCGCTGCGTCTAGACGCGGCGGGCGAGGAGATGGCGCGGGCTGCGAGGACGACGTGGTCCGGGCACCTCGGCTGGGCAAGTGTCACCGGCTGGAACCCAAGCGGACAACCGGCATTGGCAAGGCCCTTGGAGAAGGGGGATGTTGGGAGAGAAGGACTTCCTAAGGAAAAGTGCTTGGAATGGCCTGAGCTCCATCGGAGGCCTTGGCTGGAAGATTCTTCCCTTGTTATTTACATTAAACGCTGCGGGGAAAGGCAGATGGGAACTGCAATCCGCACAGGAAGCTGCGCTCCGCACCCGGCAGCCCTGTGTTTAATAAGGGCTGCAGAGCAGAAGGCACCACTCTTCACCCATCAAAAAGCCTAAATACTTCAGAAAAGCACAAAGAGTTTTGTAAAGCCACATTATCATGATTAAACACTAGTTTTCCTTTCACACAGCAAAGCACACAAGGCTGGAGCCTTAAGGAATATCTGAACTTTCATGTGAATGGAGCCCATTAACGGCGGCAGAACCAACGGTGCCTGTGGTCCGGAGCTCCTTCCTTTCAAGCATAGGGAGCTCTCAGTCGCTATCACCCAAGTGCTGACTCATTTCTGGTCATTTTACCCCTTTTTGGAAGAACGGTTCTTTTGGACCCACGGCGGAACACTGGGGTTTGGTGGGAGTCAGGAAGCAGAATCTGATTATGCCAAACGTACATGTCCTCATAGACTATTCCACCTCAAAAAGAGCCAGAAGGAATAAAAGAAAAAAGAGAGGAAAAAAACATGCATTTATAACTTAACATTATTTCAAGCTTCACTCCCAAATTTTCTGGAATTAGAATTTATTCAGAAATAAACATATATTTTTTTAAGCACAGTAGAAAGAGGGAATTACCTCTCACAGAAATTTGTGGGTTTTTTTTTTTTGAACTGGACTGTGCTTTTCCTTAAAGCCCCTAAAAAAGTATACTTTGTGCAGATTTGTCATGTCTATATAAATATGAAATAAATTTCCAGAGGCTTAATCTGCATTAAGTAATACTAGACTACTCAAAGAAATAGTGTTCAAATAATAAGTTATGATAGTATTGGTGAGGGCTGCTTTTTCTTTTTTTTTAAATAGGAGAAGTCTAATTTCTCTTATTTAGAAGACAAGAATAAACTTTAAAGCAGTTCTTGCCCTGACAGCGGAGCTCTGCAATACTTGAACAAGCCAGGATCATGAATTTTTCCCTTAAGATTGCCGTTGTGTTCCAGTTGCATTTCCCTTTAATGCCAGGTACTTTTTCTGTGCTGCTTTCAGCTACTCTGTGCAATCTACTTCAAACTTCCTCATTTTTCTGTTTTCAAAACTTAATTCTGGACCTGGGAAGCCTTCTATGGAAGGAATTAATATTTCTGCCAAAAAGGATTTTTTTTCTATGAAAATTAATAAGTTTTTGCTTTTCAGTGGCAATTATTCTCCCTTAAGCACCAGTATAAACAAATCAATTCAGGATTTAGTACTTACATGAAAAAGCTTATTTATTCCTAGTGTGATTTTCTCCGAGAATAACCAGACAATATCTGTTTCTTCCTTCCTAAAAAGATTGTTTTTATGACCAATAGCTACATGGATGAACCCTGTTCCTAAATGGATACAAGCAGTCCCAGCTAGGGCTGCACTAAACATCTCCCCCTTCCAATCTTGTCTTGGGCACAGACTTCGTAACTCAATTCCCAGCTGCTTTTCCAGTCCTCTGTATCACGTTTTATGCCACACAGGTTGCAATCCATGGCATGTTCTGAAGTTGCTGGATTCAGATCCAGACTTTTGTACAGCGTGGTTGAGCGCTACCACTGCAGGTGAATTCGGGATGGACTAATCTAAGGGACAAACTTGGATTTTGGGGTAAAGAAGATCTAAGGAATGGTTGTTTTTCCCAAATTAATGAGCTGTGTCAGAAGCTTCTGCTTTAGGGCAAATGCTAAGCAATGGAAGTGCTGCATTTGCCTTCTGCGGAGGAAACTTCTGGCACAGCAACCCAGCACCATCCCCAGACTGATACATCACTTCAGACAGGCACTAACCACAGCTCTCCTAAGCTGCATATTTATCTATACCATGCAACAAGAATAAATAACTAAATAAAACTTAATTCAGAGTAATTCAGAGGATGCCCTGGGTCCAGCCTCGCTCTGCCTCTAACCCAGGCACAAGATCAAACGCAAACCATCATCAGGGGCATTTTGGATTCTCCCAGTGCTCTCACCAAAGGCACCAGGGAGAAAAATATAGTCATAGAAAATAAACAGTGGAGCCTTAAGGCAGCCATAAAGTAAATGACAGTGATAAAGATGCAAGGAAAAAAAGCACACAAAACAACAGCAAAGAGAAGACAAGGCCTTAGGCTGCTAGAAATAGATGTGCAAAAGACTCAAGTTTAATGTGGTGCCTTTATGTGAAGGCCTAAACTAGGTAGGCTTTTTTCTTCTTCAATCTTGAAAGGAAGTGACTATTTTGCAAAAGGAGCATTTCCATTAATTGCCTGTGTATGTTTTCCTCTGAAAAAGAGCAGAAAGAGTTGCTCCATAAGCAGCTGTGAAGCCCCTAAGGTGAACTTTAGATGGTTCCAGCCAGGAACTCCCTGCTGGTTTTCAGAGAGCCTAAAATGTGTGCTTGATTCACACACCTCGATGGAAAAGCCTCCTTTCCATTCCAGCCAGTTTCTGATTCCAGGTCTGAATAACTCCTATAAAGACTAGTATTTTTATACCACTGCAAGGGTTATTACAATGTAGCACTTTCCAGCTAGGTCTTCCATTTCCAAAAATTAGTGATTAAAAGAGAGTTAAAGAGGGAAAAAGAGTCTGAAGCTACAACTACGACTGTAGAAAGAGGTTGCAGTCTGGCATGAGGTGCATTTAAGAGAGGTGAAAAGCAAGGAGGAAAGACACGATCCAACTCAGAAGGGATCCAACAAAGACCATATTTAAAAGCAAGAAGATGCCTCTCATCTAGATTTAGTATCACTCCTGCCACCAGAAACAGAGCTGAGATATATCATAAGATTTCAAGAAATCTTTACCATTTTCTCACCCAAAGGGAGTCTATAATTTATCAATTTTATATTCACGCCTTTTTAGCTGCATTCCTCCAGCAAGTTCTCAACTTCTCACTTGGTTTTCCCTGGTCTTCATTCTTTATCCTTAAACACAAGCGTAAATGAAAACCATGCACCCAGCAGTGGAATGAGAAAAAAAAAACAAAGTGGGGAAAAATGATACCAGCAACAGCTGGAGATTATAGGGCAGGTGGGAAAAAAAAAGGAGAAAGCTTTTGCAAAAGCAAATATAAAAAGCAACACAAATGAAAAATGCACTAACACTGGAAGCCAGACAAGAAAAGGTGCGACATCCTGTAGCAAACTGTACGTGATTCAATTTTCAAAGCCCAAACTAAATATACTAACAGCTCCCAGTGTCTACAGAAATAGGGGCTTATAGCACAAAGCCAGAAGGGGAGCAGAGTTTAATGCAATACAGTCACGTCTTGCTTAGCTTTGTAGCTGAGAAGTTTTCAATGGAAGCATACTCCAGTTTTACCATGTCAACTTCTCTCCACCCCAGGCTTACTTGCTTAACACATTTATTCTATCCACTGGAGGTGATAGTGGTAAGTTTATTTACAAAAACAGCCGGCCTTTCACTTGACAGGCAATATTTTTTTCACATTTAATAACTATTGCATACCACAACTGGTTAATAGTTTAAAGGTACCTCTCAGTCATTAGTTGGTAGAAATATGACATGACAGTACATGCAAACAGGATCAGTAAAACAATGTGTTAATACGGTTTCTGATGTTTCAGTATTATCCTTGCACTAGAGGAAGGAATAATCTAGAAAGACAATTTCTGCAGCAACCCAAGAATGCTTCCCAAGAAATACAGAAACTCTTGGAAACTGCAATGCCATCTGCTGAGAGATTTTGAAAGTGCAATGCAGTGAACGGCATATGTGGGAATGCCTGCCAGCGCTTCAGAGCATTTCTTGCACAGTTTTCGTTATTTGAATATCAATATTGAAATACGTGCTGCATTTCAACTAGCTGAGACTTCAGGCTATTGATATTGACTCAGCAAACTAAGGACAGTAAGTCACAGAGGTTCTCTGGAAATAAATATTTTAGATAACTGCAGCATCCAGGTAACCCAAAGTTGTTCAGATTTTTATGTATTTGCTCATTACAAAATAACTTTTTTAAAAAAAGGCATTAACTACACCAGTATCTTCCTTTTAAGGTATGTGATTTTGCACTCAACATCATTACAAGCTTGAAAAAATGCAACTCAAAGACACATTATATACAATGTTAATGCTTGTTAATACAAGCCTCAAAATAAGCCTCAAAAAAATAAGTGGCACCCCATGGAAGCATTTGCCAATGACAGCTTTTTAGCTGCTAGCTCTGTGCAGGTGTTTGGAGGCAGCAAGATACTCTTGCAGCAGGTGACAAAGTATTGCTGAGAACTAAAAACTGGAAGAGAAAGTTTCACAGAGCCTGATAGCTCCAAGGGTACCAGAAGCTGCCCCGAAGGCAAACGTAAAACCTACCTACCAAAACCTACCAAAGGGACATGTGAAAGGAGAGCAAGGAAGATGTTTCTCCTTGTTTGCATTAAAGTACTGTATTCAATTCTGCCCTACAATGCTGGTGAACTAGGAGGAGTTTGGAGAAACCGTTCTAAAAGATTCATACTGGTAATTTATGAGTAAAGATACTCTTATCTCTAAGGAAAGAAAAGGAACTTTAAATCTTTGGGGTTTTTTTCCTCCTCTCCCCTTTAACTAAAGAATGCTAAATGAATATCATCTTAAGAAACCAGAAATTAGACATGTTCTGCCCTCAGTCCTGGGATACTTTCCACTACAAGCACTAAACAAGATGCATTACTAAAATGACCCTCTTGGTCAAAGGAGGGGCCACGAAGCTGGCACCCCATCCCTGAGGGGTAAAGGGTTAAAGCAGCACCCATTACCTCAGCTGGACCATTCCTGTTCTCCAGTAAGGACCGAGCTGGCATCCATCCGGCCGCGCGTTCCTAACGCACCCTGACATGCGCCTCTGCAAGACCCTGCCATTGGGTTCTCCTCTCTGTCTCTGAGTAGGAGGCACTAGAAATAAGCACACCCCAAAAGCTAAAACACAATCCAAGCAAAGTAATATTTAATTATTGAGCTGGGGAGAGGAAAAATTGAATAACTCCTTAAAAAAACAAAAGCAAACAAAACCCACCAGGTCCTTTGCAGACAACACAATCTTGTTTTTGTTTCAAGTTCATAACTTGGCTCTTAAAGTAGTTGATAATGAACCAGCAGGCATTATTTTAAATCATCCAGTTTTATTAAATGAGCCAGAAAGGAAAGAGGCAGGGCTAATTACCAGCATTCCTTGATGAATTACCTAGCGGTGTGTGGTAAATCTTTGGGCGTCTTTGTCTTTATCCCCAAATTTATCCCTTACTTATTTCTCAAGAGGTTAAAGGACATGGGGCTAATTAAGGAGCCAATCAAACGACAGACAGAACCATTCAAGGTAAGGCTGGCTTCCACACTCACAAGCTTTTGCATCTCTGCCTGGTACTTCTTAATCTTTTTTTTTTTCTTTTTTTTTTTTTTTTTTTTTTTTTTTTTTTTTTTTTTTTTTNCGGTTGTGGGGGGGAGGCAAAACGCTAATCTCGTCACGGTCAGGAAGGCTGAAATTGCCATGCAGTGCTGGGCAAAATGCTACATATTTGTAATTTAGCCAATAAGAAATTCCTTAAGCCTCTCTTGAATGGCAGGAATGTCTCTAGCTTGTCACTTTTAATTCATTCACTGCACAGGTCCAGCGTCTCAGGGAATAATGCTGCCAAACCCAAGAACTGAAACATTTCTGAACACATGTAATACCCAAAGATTACCTTAAGCAGACCTACATTTTCACATTTTTATGTTCCGCTCCTATCAGACCTGTCTACTGCCCCAACCCTTGGTGCTGCATGGTGCTCTGGGCAGTATTTTCAGCTTAAGGAAGCCATGGAGCCTCAGTGACCACCACTGACCCTTCTCCTATGTTCTTGGCTCAACCAGGAGAGTGTTGTTAGATTTTTATTTATTTTAAAGTTAACAACTGCAAAAAAGGGCCTAGCACAATCCACAGGTGGATTGCAGGATCCAGTTGATGCTGTCAATGCCCACAACTGCCATCACCTCCAAACCTGCACATTAGCTGCTGCTGCGAAGTTCATCCACCCTCCACTGCTGTGGAATAGCCTTTGGCTGGTGGACCAGCTTCTCCCCAAGTCTGACAGGTCAGCCACCAAAAAAAAGCAGATAGACTAAGAAACTGATGCTCTGCAGCAGAAACAGGGAAAAGCCAGCAAGCTCTCCTCAATTTCACAGCTGTCACCACGCCAGCAGGACAGCAAGTCCTCAAATGAGACACCTAAAAAGCACTCAAAAGCAAATGCCTTCCAGATAACCATGCAATTTTGTGCCAGTACATACTTATTTCCTTTTTGCAAACAAATGCTACTTAAAACTAGCAGATGAACATGTCACTTGAGTAACCCCAGGTGAAGTGCCACCAAATCCAAGCCCTGGAGGTACTAACACCTCTTGCTGGCAGCGGGGCAGCAACGGGATAAACGCAGCAATCCACAAGTTGCCTTCGCTCCACGCTCTGCTCCCAGGACTGCACAGGCCCTGGAAACAGCTCAGGTGCCAGTGGCACAAGTGACCAGGGGTCTGTCCTGTCCTGGCCCCCTCAGCGCCAAACCTGTCCTACACCACAGGGACCAGGGCCGAAGCGCCAGCACAGAGACATCAGGCATCATCACCAGTCACCACGGTTGGCCCAAAACCTCTGCATCCATAGGAAAAGGACAACCGGGATTAAGGATGCAAGCAGCTTTTTGCAATCACACACAACATTCAGATACTTCTGCACAGAGCTACATTTTACTCTTCAATTCCACACATTTTTGATGTCTAATATCCTCTG
>VWPW01025351.1:36900-63408 GCA_013389825.1 Crypturellus undulatus
TTTAGCTTGCTTATCTTGACAGCCTGCTGTTGCTGCGCGTTCAATAACCCTCCCATACACTGAGGTTTTCTCGTACTTCTTACACAAAGAAAACAATTTCTAACCACCCAGGCTTCTCCAGTGAGCCCAGGGACCACGTTACCACCACAGGCCGTTCCTCGTAGCAGAACGCATTGCTAAAGCGCCAGGAGGTATTTTTTGATACGTGCCCATAGTCATTACCATCACTCCGAAGGCATTCATGGCATTTCACAAATGAAGAAATACACGGTATCCGCGGCAAAGAGCTTATTGGGCTGGTGTATTTAAAATCTGAACAGCAACGACATGAGGGCTAAAGCAGGAGGGCTGCTGGCTCCTGTATGGCTCCCAACCCCTGCAGCTCTACACCAGACTGCAGCAGCGCCTGACGCTGCCCCTGTGGGCTGGCAGCCTTCTCATCTCAGCTGCACCAAGCAGAAACCACGCTCCAAGATCCCTAACGCGAGGAGCGAGGGATGAAGACAGATGTGGGATGCCCAGCACTTCTCATGCTGCTCATGAAGCACAGAAGTCACCAAGTCCTGGTCTGCAGCACCCAGCAGCCTTTTCCAGGTAACCAGATCTGCAGTTCTGTGCACAGCAGCTGGCCCTGAGTCCATTCCCTGAGTTAAATCCGAGAGGACTCGGATTCATCTCCTCATTCGGAAGGCCTGCGGGTATCGGTCACCTCAGAAATGAAGGACTGCATTTTGGGCAGGCAGGTCCAAGGCATTTAAGCAATTGTGTTATGGTTGTTCTGGACAAAGCTCTTTATCTGGAAATCAGGCAGAACAACACAAACCACGTGGCATAGATCAGTTATATTTTTTGTACCATCTCTCAGCAAGCAAACAAGCAAGTCTTCACTTCCCCACCTTGCCCACTTCCCCAGATTTCCGCAGGAAGCTTGCCTTCTGGACCTGTGAGAATATGGAAACAGAGACGGTGCGTGTTCTTTAGTAAGTCCTCAAAAATATCCTTAGAAAGAAAAGGAAATAGAAGCAAGCAATCTTCAAAGGAAAGTCTTAGCAATCTACATCTCAGTTCAGACTTCCGCTATCTGCAGAGCATCTTGAAGACTGCTCAGAAAAATAACTAGAGGGACTTGCAAGTCTATTTTGGGAGAAGGCGGCATGATGGCCAATAATTTCAGCAGAATTTAGAGCAACTCCTGTATTTGTTTCTCTGAATCTTTTAAATCCTAGGTCGAGGGAAATGTGTGCCTTTTCAAAGCACGCAGGAGGGTGGTGAGTCCCACAGTCGTGTGTCGGTCTGCCCAACTGCAGCAGAGGCTGCATCAGCAGCACGGACTGATGGAGAATACTGAAAATTACCCTACAGACAAGGCCAGGCCCCTCACGAAGGTGGCAGAGGTGACACACTGCGGTCAATAAGCTGGCGAGCAGGTAGATCCCTCATTTAACAGGAATCCCGCACGCTGCTGGATCGGGAAGGGTGGCAGAGAGCCACCACAGCCGCAGCTGCTGGGCTCTGCCGCTCAAGGCAGATCGGCCAGCTGCTGAACAAGGAGGAAAACTAGTTCTAGTTTTCCATTATCAGGCAGTTCTAGTTCTAGGTCTCCATTATCAGGCAGGAAGACAAAAAGTGATCAAGTGACAAGTGAATAAAACTTCTGCTTCCTCAGGCAAGGAGACCTGGCGTATGTGAAAACAGCTGGAAACAGCAACAAAGGACCAATTTCTTAACAGCAAACTCAACAGCAATACTCAAACACATCTGTATGGACAAAGCTATTCCATAAGAGTCAAACACTCCATAAACCAAGATATTTTTAAGTTGTTTTACCTCACCCCCTCTATTTTTTTTAAATACAAAGAAGTTAATTCTTTATACCTTAGAAATATTTTCCAATCCAACATTAAACAAGGCTTGGATCTACTCCAACCACCAATACATTTTACATTACATTTTCCTATTTACAAGGCACAGCAAGAAACTGGACTGGAGCAGAAGCAAGGAAATTCCGACATCTCTGTAGGTTTAGTCCCAGATACCAGGAGAAGGACAAGACGATGCTCACAGCTAAACCAGCCCCGATGAGTGTGAAACCAGTCAGTTTTGCAGGAGCATTACGTGAAATCCTTAACATATCCTCCTTTTGCATTTAGGCCCCAGGAGTTGCTGCTTCCAATGCATTAGACCTGGTCCTAGCACACTATTTAATTATGCTTCACAAAGCTACACAAAATGCAGATTCCAACAGGTCATTTCCTACCATGCCAAGCTATATTACTAGACAGAGTAATGATGCAATTACAGTCGTTACTCAAGTAGATGAAATCCTATTTATTCATATGGCCGTAAACATACCACATTATGTAATTCTGAGATTCCAAAGCAATGTGACATAGATTTGTATGTGTTACTCTTTCTTTCAGTATTGTTTTTAAAGGGACATTTTAAAAACAAACGGAAACTGCAAACTCGTTAACATTTGTCTCCTTTGCAAGCCAACCAAACTACCCTTCTCAGACACCCAAGTATTATTCTCACACTGTGAGATAAGGGAGAAAGGGCAAGTTGCACAGGGCACTTTCAAAAAATACTCAAAGTCAGCGCATTTTTTTTTAATATAATGTTTCATTAGTATTTGGAGGGCTTAATGCTTTTTATGTTAAAAAAAAATTCACCAATTGCCAATTGTAGTTCCCTATTCTCTTGTATAGAAAAATCTGTCTACAGCTGAAAATAACCCAAACAATTAAAGTATAAAAGGCAGTTCCAGGGAAATGATACCACAAAGAGAGTTACTTGAGGCACAGCTGTCTGTCAGCCCATCTTCACTACGAAGATCTTGTGATATAGTGCAAGTATCATCTTTCTCTTGTCTCACAGAAACACAATATGATCAAGACGTAAACTCTAGAATTTAAATCTATTTAAAATTTAAATTTTTGTGGGTTTTTTTTGTTTGTTTCTTTTTTGATTTTTTAAAATTTTTTGTAGAGAACTAATTAAAATCTTTTTCTGTGAACTTGGTTTGAGGTATTGTTTTGTTTTGGTTTTTTGCTGCCCCTTTTCCCCACCTTTTCTTAAAAACCAAAAGAATAATAAAGATATCTAATAAATAAAAAAAATGAATTTCTAGCAGTTTTCATCCATCAAATACACAAGCAGAAAAGCTACCTGTGCTGAAGTCTCTTCTCTTATTTGCAAATCAGAAAGTAAGAGGACTTCTTGGCTGATTTATACTGCAAAGAAGGATTAGGGAGGTTGTTTTTTATGTTTTCCTTTTTTGGTAATTTTATTAATGCTTACATAAACACAGATGACAGGCATAAAGATGTCATTTTGCTCCAATTCAACCTTTAAAGTAGCTCCTCCACTGCTCAAAAGCACTCAGTGCTAAGCAGTACTTTTAGAGGTACAAGCCAGCCAAGCATTAGTGCTTTGCAGTCATGGTTAGGCAGACTGTCACTTGGGCCAGTGAAGAGCACAGAAGTTCTCCTTTAGGGAGGTTTTCTGCCCTCAGCAGAGGCTGGGGATACTTTTGTGATTCTGAACGAACAGGATCAAGATCCAGGTCTGCTGCATGAAGCTCCCCAGAGATGCTCCAATAGTCCTCAGGTCCACATTAAAAAAAAGCCTTATGAAAAGCCAGTTCCTTACCACGGAGTGTGTAATAATTGAGCATCACCTTTAAACTGCAGCTTCTCTATCAATTTATACCTCAGTAATACAGGACTGCCTTCCTTCTCCCCCCTCACATATAAAGGTGGTTATAAGTAAGTCAATGCAGAGATCATCACTAATGACTCCTCAGGTCTGCAAATCTTCCCCAGGCATAAAAAAAATGCTAAAGTAAAATATTTTACAGTAAGTTTTCTGAGAATATAACAAACAAACAAGTCAACATAACCCACATACCACTCGTGGTGTAACAGATTAGAGCAAGTGTGTATTCACTCTTTAACTAAAACACAGCATTTGCTTATTTAATCAAGCGCATTACAAACCAGACTATTTCATATCACCTCTGCAATTTGCTAGATCTGAATTATAATACTTATAATTAGTATAAACCTTGAACAAATTCGAGACACGCAAATGTTTAACAAAGAACAGTTTGTTTCACAGGCACTTGCAAAAGTGTTTCTTATTACAGGCACGCACACTCAAAATATTTTATATGTGCATTTCCATTCAATATTAAACAAGTAATTCAAAGTTCATCTGCCTACTTTTCGCTCCTAAATCAGTCTAACATTTTACTTATGATTTTGGTATTCCCACTTTTGCATTAATTTGGCATGGTCAGCACAATACCATAATGCATAAAGCAGTCACACAGATTTGCCTTGAAATATTGAGCCTGCAAATCTGTCTCAAGTCTAACCCCTGAATGCATACCATTGATGCACAGCAGCACGGACAAAATACTTGAGGCTACTAAAAAACAAGTTCAACTCACTCATTTGGTAAGAGCACACCAACAGACGACAGCTACTAAACATCATAATGTAATAAAAATATTTATCAATAGAAATAGACAACTTTTCAAAACTTTCATGAAAAATTTCTTATTTTTCAGACACATTTTATATCTGTTTGCTAGCACTGTTCCCATTGCTTTCCTCTCTTCAGACTTACCCTCAGTATGAAATTATCTGGGTTTTTTTTTTTTAAACAGTTGTTCAAGTTTTTCCCAGTAATTAGCAAGCTACATCTCCTTTGACAGAGAGATACTAACAAGCTCCTGCAGCTTCCAGTAGGGCAAGGAATCCAAAGCTACTAATAGCAAACAAGTCATTTAAGCAAAAAAGGATTACAAAGGCTAGTTGCAAGAGGCTCGAATCTCACCCGTTCTTCAGATTAAGGCTTTCTGAGGAGGTCCTTTGTAATGAGTTTTGACTCCATTTTAAGAGACTGTTTTAGTATTTACTTTAAAAACGGAATATTGATTTGAATACTTAATACTTTTTTCTTTTCTTTTTGAAATTAAGAGTGCCAGAAACACTGTGAAGAGTTTTCCGAAGGGAATACAGGAGGGACACCCATTTCATAACAAAACCTCCCTCCTGAGATCAAGATTTAGAGAGGAGGGAGGGGAAAAGAGTAAAGAAAGAAAAACAGATGAACTAAAAGGGCTTCCCCATTCTCTGGTACTAGAATCCCAAATTAAGCGAGAAACCAAGCCGGAGTGCGGCTGATCGCCCAAGCCGGGCTGCCGCAAGCCCTCGCCACCGCATCCCCGTTCCCTAAAGCGCGCGCGACGAGGACGCCGACGTACCTTGAGCACTTCCATGGGCACCTGGGTGGCGGGGGGCAGGCTGGGGGGGACGCTGACGTTGATGGCGGGCGTCTGGCTGACGGGCACGCGCTGCTGCATGAACTGGGCGGCTTGCTGCTTCTGCTGCTGCTCCCGCCGCTCCTGCTCCTGCATCTGCTCACGCATGAGCTGCTGCCGGAGCAGGATCCGTGAGGTCATGCTGGAGGAGCTTAAGGGAGGCTTGGAAGCGCCAGGATGCTCAGACCTGCTGCGGGAAGAGCACAGACACGGGGCTCAGTGGCTGCCATCGGTGCGAGCACCCGCGCGTTTGGGACCCGACGCGTCGCGGGACCGACCGGGCACCGACGCAGCGCACGGCACGAGGCGGGATTTGGAGGCAACCTGCCCCAGGTCCCCAGCAGCCACGTTAGGCTGCCTTAACTTGACCTACGTGTTTCCAAGAGACATGGAGAGCGAGGGGCTACTTCCAAGTTTTACTGCAACCATCCACGAGAACCACACACACTGCCCTATTCCCACTCACAGACCATTTCTGGTTGTTTCCGACTTTGAAGCTCTTCAAGGTAAAAGGCTGCATCAAGTCCAATGACAGGCACAGCTAATGCTCCAGGTCTAATGAACCCACTCAAGGAAATTTTACTATCTCTTCTAAGAAAGCACGTGTAACAAATATTCTGTTATTTTCTCCAGAAAACTAACCCAGGGTGAGATTTGCTGGTGGTGACATCGTTCACAGCTAGAAACCAGACCCAAAACAGCAACTCTTTGGCTCGTCAGGCCAATAAGAGCAATGGGATATCATCACCGGCAGGATAAACAACATGGGCTGTGTATGAATTATATTGAGCTGGCCAGAATATAACGGACAGCACTTCATCACCAGAGCCACATTCCACTTGATAGCACACGTGGAAGACAGGGCAGAAAACACCAAGCTGGCTATGAACTCCAGGGACATCTTCTGCAATCACCACTGGGCCCTCCAGAGCATGAGTCCGTTTCTAAGACATCTCTATTGCGTCATTAAGACAGAAGAATTAAGCTACCTAAATAACGAGCCACAGGCTCTCCAGGGGAAGTAAGGACTTATGCTGGAAGCTGGTTGGAACACACAACTCCCTACATCCACACGGGAAAGCTACAGCACATGTGGTTCAAAAACACTCAGTTTCTCATCCTGAACGGCTGCATTTGATTGGGTGGGAAACATATGAGAGCAGCAGTGTTCCTATAGGAGGAACGGGTGTATTATGCTATAATGCACAGCTGTGGCTGCAAAAGCCAAGAGGAGCCATCGCTGCTACAGGTTTACCAGGTTGGTCAAGGATCAAGGTTGGGAGCAATTCATAGTAGAAATTAAAATTAATGAATTCAATATATGTGTGTACATCTGTTAGTATAAATAGGTATCTAAAGGAGTACACGTACTTTTAGAAGAGCCCAAACTCTGCTTTTCCAGAGCGCACATTTTGGGGGCAGGGAAGGCGAGGGAGGGAGGAGACAGTCTTGCTATTTAAGACCTGTCAGGTCGAAACATTCACAGAGACACTGATCCTTTTGATAAAACAAGAGAAAACCTTTGTGGTGAAACTAACGCAGCTGTGGAATAATCGCACTAATTAGCTGCCCTAGACAAGTCATTGACTGTGATACTCGCAAAAAACCACTGCACTTGCAATTAACAGCAGCGCATTATCACATCGCAGCGCAGCCCGCGGAGCTCGGGGAGCTCATCTCACCCCACGGAACATTTCATGCAGAGCAGATTATCTATTCCCAGCACTGACGAAGTTACAGATGGGCACAGAAAAGCACCGAAATGCTGCTTTTATAAAAGCGAGCACTGCGCACTGTTGGCATCGCTGTAGACACCTGATGCACTGAACTGGCAACCAGGCCTCCTGCTTGTGATCATTTTGGGCCGTTTCTCCTGCTCTTGAGGCCAAGTGGGCTGAAGATGATGCCAGAAAGATTCTTCCCCTGTAGGAAAACGTCTAGCCCTTCGTCTGCAGGAATTTGATCCTGGAGCGCGCGCGAAAGCAAGGTCTGAGCACAGGCACTCGCAGCACCAGGCTGGGCAGCCAGGCAAGCAAGATGCCACAAGCAGAAAACCTGGATTCAATCTCCTGTGCAAGCACTGAGCACACCACAGTCTTCCTCATCCGGAGGAGACAAGGACTGTTCTCCTGCACATATGCCAGGCCACACTGCCTAGAAAAGTGGAGAAGAAAAATCAATGCTCCTTTAGCATATTTAATGCTTGCTTTTCTGAGCTATGCAGAAATTTTAGGACGTGCTCACAGGAGGGACATGCAAGCCTTGAATATAGAAATGCCCCTAGCAACAGGCTATCTGCTACTAGGAAAGCTATCTTCATTGATGCATCTGAGTTTAAACAGCGCTTTTATCTGCAAGAAACACGTTCTCAATCTGCTATTCAATGCCTCCCCATCCGATTAGATGCTCATTGCACAAGTGCAGCAAACGCAGTTGCAGCAGCACAGAGCAGTTCTTGACACTCTGATTTCCTGCTATTTATCACCTGGGAACAGTAATGCCGTTTCAGAGAGCAGGACGTCCCACCACACTGAGCACTAAAGCAGCATTCCTTCCGTTCGCTGCAGCTCTCACCAAGAGTAGCACAGATGAAACATGGAAATAGAAAGCTGGTTGAAAACTCCCACAGGTATTTCCTGCTCTAGGGTAAAAGCTGCACTGTCCTCCCTCCCCATCTCTGCTCCTCATCCAGCTTCTCCTCCTGTCAACTGCATGGGATTTGCTGCAAAGCTCTCTGAGATCAAACAGAAGACAGATAGGTTTAATCATCACTCAAAACAACCCCTTGTCAGAAACACTGTTTTCCCAGGGGAAAAAAAAAAAAAGCAATTAAAAACATTTTACATCTAAAGCTTAATCAAGAGAGTACTGAAGATTGTAAAGCCTCTTGTTCTTGCAGCAAGACCCTAAAGTGCCGCTGAGGCAGATATTTCATTACCAAGCAAGTGAGCTATTCCATAGCATGATCCCGAATCCAGCCACACAGATCCCAAGCTCACACAAACTGATTCATTCCGGGATTATGTAAAGTCAGCAACGACACATGCAACAACAGCTTGATACATGATGTGACTTAGATACTTCCTGCAAACACTGTTTATGGATATCAGTTAATTGCTATAAATGAAACCAACTCATCCTTTTAATTAACATATGATTAAACTGGTTATCCATCAGTCTAATAAGCATGGTATAACACAGACTAAATGTTATTAGTTATGAATATCATGTGCAGATTCAATTAATCACTAAGTGATAACATTTTATTAAAGAAATTTAAATTACATATTCTGTACACAGATGCGTGGGAAATATTAGTTACTGTACATATAAATTATCATGCAGATGGTTGTTACATAACAAAAGGCAATTGACTCATAACAATATCTTGATTTTGCAGCTACCAAATTAGTGAGCCAAACATTTTTGAACCTCATCTACCTTTACATACACATAGAGATGCAAACAGCCAGCACCGCATTTTACAGGCAGGATCTTTATCCAGTTCATACAAAGTCTTGCCTAAAGGAAAGTGCAGTAAAAGCACAGATTTTACCAGACTAGAGGGGAAAAACTTCCCCGCTCTCTTCCCCAAAGCACTATTGTTGTGACAAGATCTACTGCTCTACTACAGAGTAGAGAAAGGGGCCACCAGAGGAAGACACAGTCCAGAGGGCAAGAAAGGGCAGTAACAGCCAAACAGAAGCAAAAAAAAAAAAAAAAATTGCAAAAAGGAGACAGGTAATAAAATAAATAAAATAAGCACAAATACACAGAGCCTTTCACCTCTATCTTCAGGCAAAATGATTCGGTGCACAGGAAAACTCCTACGGTGTTTTCCCTGGAGCACTTTGTACTTCATTCCTAAAACTTAATCATTGATCGTGGGCTGTGGTGACACTCCGCTCGGCCACCCAGCTGGTTGGCACAGCTTAAACTTTCAAAGTAAAAACCTGCTGGCTCCTCTCATGCCCTTTCCTGCCAAGGACAGGGCAGTAAACCGCCAGAATTACATAAATGGCACAGAGACCTTTATCAACCCCTATTACAAAGTAAACACAGTGTTTCGGGCTTCTATAGTAAAGAAGGCTTCTGCTTTTGGACGCTATGTGCTGCCTGCTGGTTTACCTGCCTTAGCATCAACGCAAACATTTTTCTACTCCCTCCAAGCTTTTCTTACCCTGACCTGCCCCAGCTGGGCTCTCCTCTGCTGCAGCAGCACTGTCGGACCTGGGCAAAAACGCAGCCGCAGGACAACTGTTGGTGCAACGGGGATGTCTACCTGAACGAACGGACAGCAGCTGGTCAGGAGGGAGGGAATAAAAGAGATGGGCCCTCCAGCAGCCACCATGCAAGTCTTAAGTAGATCAAGAGCCAGTGTTAACAATCCAGGAGAACGGCTGAATGATTGAATTAAAGAGAAAACGAATTTGCTGGATAATCTTCCCACCAAAAAAAAGGAAAAAACCCACAAACTTAATTTCTTAGCGATGAATTTTCAGCTCAAAACTACAAGATAATATATACATACTTAAAAAGCAAAAATCTCTAAAGCAGCTATACACTCTTTAGCAGTTTTCCATTTTTCCTTCCCTGTCTCTCAAACACAGCTTCAGAAGCTGCTGAACCTAATGAAAACCGCTCTCATGACCCAGGAGCGCTTGGTAAATAATTATTAAGCTCTGGGGGTGGCTTCTGCATGAGGTTTGACTTAATAAAACACGCGAGTTGATTTGCTTGAATGCCCCTTTACCTGGGGAGGCTGCTTGCCAGGGTGCTGGGAAAGCTCCAAGGCTGCTGGGTCGAGCAGCAAGGGAAAAAACAAGGAGGTTCCACCTGGAAGCTGCAAAGGTCACACTTTACAACCCTTTACTACTTCAGAGCGGCATGAAAAACTGCAAACCTAGAATACCATCCCAGACCTCTATATATACACGGGCTAAAATAACTGCCGTGATGCAACAAGTATTTTTATGCCGAGCCTTAACCAAGGCAGCAGAGGAGAGAGACCTAGGAGGGTAGGAAAGGAGGAGGTGACGAGGGGAGCTCTGCGAAGGGGCTTCCCACACGCTCCGATGTTTTTGCACTGAAAAAACAGAGAGGTCGGTGTCAAAAAACAGAAACTCTGCAGTTATCATCACCTCAACCCACACAGTTTACATTCTACAAAAAACCTCCATGAGACCCCAAACGTGTGTTTGCTATGAAGTGCCTTAGGAAGACTTAAAAAAAAATAAAAATAAAAGAAATAACACACCCCAGAGGAGCATTTCCTAGTTTTTTTCCTGCTAAAAGGTAGCTCTTATTATCTCAGCCCGTCAGGCCTGGCTGCTGGGGCTTTGCGGACGGTAACGCCCGGCTCCCAGCACGGCAGGGCCGGCTCCCGGATCCCAAGCGGCCGGAGCTCTCCGAGGGGAGCAGCAGCAGCACCCGAGCCCTGCAGCTTCCCTCGGTTTTGTTCCCCCTGCCCTCCCCGCATCCGTACCTGCCCCTTGGACTATCGTATCAACGCCCTCGCCTATCAGCAGCTCCGCTCAAAGAGATGGACTCCCTGGAGCAGAAAATAAGCAAGCAGATAAGATACCCTATGAACACAGGCACTCCAAGAATTTAAGAGAGTAGCCGAGGGCATTACTAAATAGCGGCTTCGCGCTTCCCTGCAAGTTTTCGAAACCATCGCTGTCTTTGAAGAGAGAGTACAGCAAAAAAAAGAACAAAATAAAATAAAAGGAGAAGCAGATTTCCCTTTCACTTGCAAGGCTTCATAGTCACCTCGTTGGAAACTTTTTGATCCACTTCAGGCGCTGCTTTCCTGTTATCGGTACGCAGCCTTTTTAGAGAGCTCCACATGCATTTGCAAAACATTTTACAAACAAAAAAAGTCAGATAGCTAAAACAGCCCAAACATGATAAAATAAAATGCGAGAAGATAACATGCAACAAAGCTTCTGTAGTTACTGGTTTTGTAGTGTAGCATTTACCTTGTTTTACCTGGGTAAATAGAGAAGATAATACTGTCGCCACGGGGGAAGACAGAGTACGAGCACTGTAACCACCCAAAATTGGGCTTCACAGCACTTTTTCATAATACTTGGAGTCAGACAGTGGCATTTTATCACTTTACACAGCAGCCTTGCAGCTCTGCTCACACACAGCCTCAAACACATTGCACATTCACAGTTCTGCCCCGCGTTCCCAGATGCTGAGAGATGCTCAGCATCTCTCTGGGTTAAAAAGTCACCCCACTCCTCAGCAGCAACTCAGCAATTCATGATCTAAACCCTCTGCTCAGCCTCCATTTCTACTTACCGGTTTCACTTGTTACTCCAGTGTTTAATATCTCCCAAAGAGCATAAGGCAACTCCAAATCTCACCTTGCACAACCAACACCCTCACTCTGCCATGCTGAGCAAACAGGATCTTAAATGGCAAAAGAGAAATTGTTTATGGAAGACTTTCTTTAAATGATGTAGAATTCCAGCAGTCATAACAAACCACAACGTGAATCTAGGACTCAACCCACAAAGAGGTTGCACTACCAGCACATATGACTTATTCATCCCAGGTCGTGCACAACTTCCAGTGACAGTTGTGCACTGAAGGACCTGCCAAGAGCTCCTGAAGGGATGTTCTTCCAAGGGATACTTTTTGGTTCTCCTGCCAGCAGCATCCTTGTCATATCCCCTGCAGGGAGTCTCCTGTGCACCAGACCCACCTCCTTCCCCTCCTAAGGCTGCCCAGAAGGCCATCTAGCCAGGCATCCTGCCTCCAGCAACAAGGCAAGCAGGGAGCAGAAGAAGGCAAGCACATACGAGACCTCCTCATGTGCGTGTCCAAATCCCTGCCATACCCAGGTCAGGGATTTCCCAAAACGGGTAGAGCTCCTGTGCACTCCACGGGTCATGTCACTCTCGCCTCCGATCCCACCCCGCAGCAGGGGTGACCGAGGGGAGCGAAGCCAAGTGTTGATTACAGAACCTCTCATCTGCTCTGCAACTGCCCTAAGCTCTATTTTAAACTCCTGGCATCTGTATAGACTGCAGGCTCTCACCAAAGTGTGTCCCATTGACTTTACAGCTGAAGTACTGGGGAATTCAAATCTCAGGGTCAGTTCCCCCTTTCCTCTCTTTTTAAGGAATTCTGCACTTTGTTTCTAGTCAAACTTTCATGAATACCAGGGAGGGGGAAAGGGGAAAATAACTATACAAACTCATCCTACACAGGAGAACATTAAGTTAAATAAAAACTGTGTTAAAATATGGTACAGAATGAATCTCATTTAAAATAAAAACATGCAAGCAATGATTATACATCCTGATTTTGCAAAGTGCAAAATATATTTCAAAAGTTTTTATCTATTTATAAAATACATCTCTGCTCATCCTCTGCCTTAATTTTATTTTGGAATCTTCTGCATTCATTCTATATTATGTATAAAAGCATAAAAAAGAAAAAAAAAACACTGTTTAAATAGAGGGAAGAGGGGAAAAATCCCTAAAGATCTTCGTTCTTGAATCAAATTTAATTTTAAATTAATACATCTGCTGCAGTTTTAGAAAGCATAGTGTAAAACTGTATTTGACATGTTTTACAGAGTTTCGTGTATATTAAGTAAGATATGCTGTCCATAGGAGTTGCTCAGCAGGAAAACCACTTCTTGCTTTGCTTGAAAATGATATTACAGACTACATATAACAGAGTTAAAAATCAGTGCTAATCTCTATACGTACCATGGTACATAATATCTGTTGACAGGAAAAGGGTATCAAAGGACAAAAAGCAAAAGTTGCTCAATTACCGCTTGCATAAAGTGCACATTATCCCCTCAATGAGTTATAAGACAAACAAACACCAAAAAAAAAAAAAAAAAAAAACACATCTAGACTATGGAAAACTATCAGTTTTAGGATTCCTTCATTTTCCTAACTTCCAGACAGCCTGCTTTGTGCTTTCATACACTAGATGGAGCTTCATCTCCTATTTCACCTGACTGATGCTACTCACAGGGTCTTGCACATTATGGATAAAAAGGTAAAGGGCTAAGGCCAAAACACTAACCTCACCCAAAATACGCGAAATGCACATAACTGCTCCATGGACATCACAATATCAGTACTTGACTGCTGTGTAGTTCTAAAGAACATAACAATTCCAAATTCCAAACCATGCTGCAATTCCTACTGCATCTGCAAAGCCCCAACTTTATAGATTATACCACTTCCCATCCCCTTATAAAAGGGCCATATTTAAACTCATTACTGAATTATACACCACAGTAACTCACTAGTTTTCCGGGATCTCCTCTTGTATTCCCAGCATGCTCACTTTGAAAATAAACTTTTCAATGCCATCTCTAGTAACCTCAAACATTTGCCATTAATGGTCCAGATCATCAGCGTTTTTTCAAAGCACAGCAGGATAGTCCATCAACATCATTCCTAGGGTGAATTTAAAACACAATGGGACAAAGAGAAATCCTAGGAGAACAAGGCCCTCCTAATACCCAAGTGACCAACATTGGCACAAGACTGTAAAAAGTCACAGTCTTGGGTTGTATCAAACAAGATAATAGCATATAGGACAAAGATGAATTAGGGCCACCAGTAAAAGACATCTGTCTAAAAAACTGAAGGAACTGAAATTGAAGTGACAAGAGAGCCCACTTTATATTGGGAAGCTGCAAGTTTGGCATTTTAATCTCACAAAATGGAGGTTGACAGGATGAGTGTTGCCATCT
The DNA here is from genome assembly GCA_013389825.1 of Crypturellus undulatus. Taxonomy (NCBI): domain Eukaryota; kingdom Metazoa; phylum Chordata; class Aves; order Tinamiformes; family Tinamidae; genus Crypturellus; species Crypturellus undulatus. Next base: position 50,967 of record VWPW01025351.1, read on the forward strand.
ATAAATATAGAAGGGAAACAAACACCCAAAAAAGCACAACCTTGGCATTGCATCAAGTGATATGAACCAGCTATGAGTAAGATGAAATTAGTACCAGCAGCTACATTCTAAGCAGTTCCTGAAACAGTTTTCAAACTGGAGGACTAGCAAAGGAACAACCTGCTGCTTCTCCAGTCAAGACATATGATTTAATCAAAATATGTCACCGTGGAATGAAGCGGCCAGTAACAACCTACAGGTCACAGAAGGTTCCCTCTGGCCAAGGGCTCCGACGTGATGGACACATGACAAAGCAAATTCCTTGGAGCACGCACATATCTGAGGTAGCGCTAGAATAAGATATTGCACTAAACAGAAGCTGCAGCCTTGGCAGACCCGTCAGCATGGCCACACACCGCTCATCTGGGAGACAAGTGTCCTAACTCCAGCCAGCCGCTTATGGGGTCCCAATGCCAAGGCGTTCTTCCAGAGCCACCAGCACATCCAGCTTCCAGTGCCACACGCCTCACATCATCCGGCATGCTGGAGTTAAGTGTCAACAGCCACAGTGCTGGGATTTCTTGGAAATCTCCTCCCTCTCAGCCCCATCTTTGGGCCTCGTTGCCCACATACTCCTCAACCTTAGCCCAGCTGAGAAAGTCCACCAAAGTGTTGGTCTGAGGCAGTCAATAATAGCTCCAAAGCATGACCCCTCTGTTTAATGTCACTTCTAAGTAACCTGAGTGCCTATGTCACTGCCTTGCAAGCAGTGCAGCATGCAGTAAGTGCAGATAAGAGGACTTTACATTTTGAGGAAACCTGTCACAGCATCCCCTGGATTTTGGGGCTGAACCACACCAAGACTACTTGGGGCTCAGAACTTCTCTGACTTGGGGCTGCCACCAAAGGGAATAGCAGGAGTCAAAGGATATCACTAACTTCAAGTGCTACAATTAAAAAAAAAAAAACACAGTAGTCTGAAAATAGGCTCCAGCATAGGTCATTTTTTCAATAGAAAAGTTATTACAAGTCACTACTACTTAATCATGCAAAATCTCCCAGCATGTTATATGAATAACACACCTGATGGCACAAAAAAAAGCAAACTAGAGTTAGAAAACTACATGGGAGCAGTGATGGAAATGAGAACCTTTATTCATTCACATTTGGAACAGAATTTGCTTCAATGCCCTTTCTTCTTCAACCAACTCGTTATCCAGGTTGACTGGCCTGCCAAGCCAGCTTCAGCAACATTGCCAGAAGCAATTTTTCAAGTTGGTCAACAGTTCTGGACAAAGATTTGCTTCCTTATTCAGCCAAAAAAACAAAAATAAAACAAAAAAGCACACCTACCACACTTCCTTCTCTCATAAGTATTCCTGTAGTTTCCACCCAACAGCTTCCTTAACCACAGCAGAGGCAACTCTAATATTCCAGATTGGGCGGTGAAAGAACAGTCAAAGTCAGTTCAAGTACTTCCCCTGGTCAGTGTGATTACAGTGTACACACAGCTCAGAGCAAATTTTGATAAAGAAAGCTCACATGCCCCGTCAGGACGTTGCCTTGGCGGGAGAACTAACTCCGTTTACCTGTACGCTAGCTCCTGTTACCATGGAGCGTTGGATGCTTCCAACTCCCAGGCCGTAAGGAACCCATCTGTAGAAGTCTACCTGCACTCCCTTCCCCAGCAGATTCTAACAACCCGAAGACTGATCCCAACAAAAACCCCAAACCAAGAGACACTTAATTCAGCAAGAAACAACTCAGTGCAGACATAAGGCATGGAGAGAATTAATCCAGAACAGTCAAGAGCACAACCTCTCAAAGGCAATAGGGCAGCTAGAGGGTCCAGCACCTACTCGCCATCAGAAATCATGCCATCAGATAGTAGATTTGAGTGAAGCCTCTGAAGGGGTTTAGGACTGAACAGTAAGGGCAGGAGTCCTTAATCTCAATATCATCCCTGCTCTGTAGCTAAGAGAAAGTCATACGTCTTTAATTACCCTCCGTAGCACAGACAAGCAATGCATATGATGCAACTGCAGGTAAACCTGCCAGGCTCGCGCAATGCCCACACACAAGTTGAGTGGAGGAGAATCCCCTAAGCCCGTTACACCACTATAAATAACCCAAACCCTTGTCATCTTATTACTGTTCATTATAATGAACTTGCCATCAGGCATTTCCACTGAACATTAGGACAGAAGAGAATGGAAAGACCTTCAGTGGTCTAATTTTCAGCTTAGGAATGAAGAACTTCAGCTTCTACTGCTCCTCAAATACAGTTCCATTTATTCTACAAATTTAAGTAGAAAAAAATAGCATAAATGGTGTTAAAAAACACACACACAAACACATTGGACTTCTAGACTGCAGAATGCTGTTACCAAGGCGTAAAAGTGTGTTGCCTTCCAGTGCCAGGTCAACTCCAACTTTGCAGTTTGCATATCAAGTTTTGCAAATACATTTTTAAAAGTCTAATAGATTAAAAATCAAAAGGTCTAAACACAAATTTTTGCTAAATATCCTGTACAAATGTATCACCAATTGTAACTTTTTGCTGGTTTAGCATCACACACACACCCCCTTGTATAAGAATCAAAAAAAAAAAAAAAAAAGGGAAATTTACAGTTTCAATAAAAACCTTGTATAAGTTACTTGATCTATACTCTTAAATGCAGTTTCTGACCATTAGCAACAGTAAATACAGATAAAGCCTTTTATTTCACTATCAGAGCAAAACTCAAGGTGCTGCAAGCAGCCTGATACAGAAGTTCAATTATTCTTCCTGTGTTTATCTGTTGTCCGAAAGCCACAGACAGTATCATTCGAGCTTTAAAATGCTGCTCTCCCAGCAGCTCTCCACATACACACGGAGAGGAGTTTCACTCCCTATCTCTGCTTCCCATTTCACTCTTCTGAGTTTCCATTTTTTACTTCTTCAGGACGAATTCTCTTTTGGCACAGCGGGTATTTGGCTGCAGTGTTTCCAACTGAAATTCCGCCTGTCCTCAACACAGGGCTGAAAGAGCTGCCCCGCGGCCCTGCTGGCTCCAGCCCGCAGAGCTTGTGCAACGCGAGGGGCCAGGGTTGCAGACAGCAACGAGCTGCAGAACCAACTGGCTGGACATTAGAAGCACGCGAAAAAGGTCTTGTGCTCACTTGTTAGACTTTTCCCCAAGAAAACAAATAAACAAGGAAACATTTACCAGCCTGATTTGCTTTGTTCCCTGCCCCTACCCTTCTTTTCTTTTCCGCCCTTGGTCATATTATTTTTTAATTTTATTACCTGACTTGGAAGAAGTGGAAATAAAAGACAAAAAAAAAAAAAAAAAAGAACATTCACAGAAACACAATCGAGTACTGAAAGCGATTTGCCAAGGCAAAGGTGGCCCCTCGCTCCACAAACTTACCCAGCGACCCCATCCTTTCACCTGGCTGCTCCAGTCGGGCACAAGCTCAACCCGAATGACTTCTGCGGGTCACAAGCCCAGTCCTGCCCCGAATGGGCTCGGGAAGCACCAGCGTCCAGCAGTGCCTTCACTTTTACTCCCACCACGCACCTCCCAGCCCGGCGCCTGCCGTCCCTACTTCTGCAAACGCGGACCGATGAGTAACTAGCGCTGCTTTGTAAAACTCCCAGACCCATCATCGCTCACAGCGGCTTTTGTTTCCTGCATTTCCAAAAAAGTATAAATGCTCACATGAAGCATGCACTGCTGCACCTTTGCTCCACTGCTCTGACTTTTCCTGTGCAACTGTAAGCTCAGATCTCTCAAGTGACTTATCTGCGTGGACATGAAGTAGAGCAATTGCAGTGTGGTTGGAAGTGCAAAATAATTGTGCTTAAAGTCCCCTTCACTTCAGATATTGAGAGTTCAATGCAAAACTTTAAAATGGAGGAATTGCCACTTGCTGCACAGATCCAAAGTCAACTTTCCAAATGGAGCTTTGACCATGTGCAGGTGCTCTGTGCTCGCTCCCGTGATTATCCCCTCCTCAGAGGAGTGAGGGGAGAAAAGGGCAGCAAAGGGCAGGGGGAAGCATAAAATGGAGAAAGGTAACATGAGCAACAAAAAGGAGGGGGCATCAAGCCACTGTGAAATGACAGGGAGAACCATGACAAAAAGCCTTCCCTTGCATAACCCCTGAACTGATTCACTACTGGTGACCCAAAACCACACCAAAAAAAAGCCCTTTGTTGGAAAATTGAGGTTTCCTCCCTAGGCTCAGTACAGTTACAGGAACTCCTAAGCATAATAAAAATAACTGGCTTCCAAATAATCTCCTTTATTGGAAAAGTCTGCCCTTGTTTTTATTTAAGGGAAACTTACCATACCGTACTGGACCTGTTTGCTTGCCTGCTTCTCCTGTTGCAGAGGATGCTGGTGTACCTGGCTGAACAGAGGCTCTGCCTCACAGCTTTTTAGTTCAGACATAGAGGTTTTCATACAGAGCACAAATCTAACCTTAACAATACCAAGTTTAAGGTCCTTTCCAGCCAGCATGACCCAGGAAGTGACTCAAAACTGCTGGGATTTGGACACCTACATTAGGCCACAGCATTTGCATATTGATAGCCTTCTAGAGCACTCAAGTTTTTGAGCTTCTGATTTCTGTTCAGAATGTCCCAATGAAACAACCTAAAACAGTTACAGTTACAAATTAGGAAGTCAAATTATTAGGCAAGCTTCATCTGCGTAACTTATTCGGTGCTAAAAGGATGAGACATGCACGAAGACAAGGGGCTGGACTTGGTGACCCCAGGCACCTCATTCAGGACTACGTTTCTGCAGCCAGGCTGCTTAAGAGGTAGATTTGCTAGTTATTTTATGAGCAATCCCTATAACTCCAAGTACAGCAGCTGAGCACACGCTAGGCAGTAAAGTCAATGGCAAAGCACACGAGCAGAAAGCGAGCGCTTTGGGAGTGATATTACGAGAATATTACATGACAATAAGTTTCAAAGTGATAAAGCCTATCAGTATTTAAGCTACCCAATGCATCACAGCCAAAGGCACACGGATAGGTAAATCTGAGGCAATTATTTGGTATGCAAGGAAGCAGACACAGTTTTTGCAAGTCAACAAAAATAATCTTTCCAAACCACTTTTAAACAGTACCGATGTTATTTTGGTTGTGAGTTTCAAAGGCAATGAGTCTCCACTGTCTGTGTTATGAATAAAGCAGATACCAGCCACGCAGGCATCAAAATAAGCCATGAAACTATGAAAATCTGACCAAAAGACTGGTTTGAGCAACACTCCCACAGGCAGCATTTCACTGAACAGGGTGAGAGCAATACAGGAATTCACCTGTAAGGGCATCATTAACCAGCACCTGGTTGTCCCTTATTCACAGTGCACAGAATAATGGAGGAATGGTTGTTTTTCCTCTGTGCTACCGAAAATAAGCAACAGAGAATCCAACCGATGTTCTCAGTCAAGAGGCAAGATTAGCAAACTATTAAAGCGGCTTTATGAGGAATTTTAAGTGGTCTATGACTTCCTGCAAAACAAGAGTTGAGCACCGCATTTCATTTTTATGTTGAATAGAACTTTAAAAACATATCTAAATAAAGATTTGAGATGGAAATATTCAGTTTATTATCAGAACAATTATTTTGGCTTGAACATGTCGAAAGCAGTTTGCAGTAGAAAAGACCACACACACGGAGCACGGGCTGCTTCCTGCTAAGGATGTCCCAAGTTACCATCCTCCTATGAAGCATTAGTTTCCATCAAACCAGATTTTAATTGTTTTGTTGGGAAAACAATTAAAAAGAAAGAAAACATTACAAAAGGTATTCAGATGGCCACATGTCTTCCCTCAAAAGGAACAGCACACAGGAAGGAAATCTTGACAAAACCAGCTTGACACAGAGGCAGGCAAAAAAGGTGGCTGAAATAACAGAGGTATTAGCCTCTTTCGTCTCTATCAATTCAGATGGAGCACAGCTTGGGAGGCCTTTTAAAGCCCTCCAAAAAATAACCAAATCTCAGCTCCAAAAGCAAGCGAACGCTTTCCCACTGATTCACCGGAACCGGATCACTGCACCAAAGCCAGGCTGCGGAGAATACGGATTTTAACCCAGTGCCTGATCTTTTAGTCACAGCTACACTTCTTTATGAAGCTGTCAGGAAAACCAGATATAACAACAGATAAAGCCATTTGCTTCCCAAGGGCCAGACCCACAGGCTGGTTGAGAGGAAACCTTTTTACACAGCAGCAAATACAGTTGATTTTGTGAACTGCCACCCACAGCAGTGGTTGCACAGGCTGCACATGCTTGTTAACATACCTGTGGTGCAATATTTTCATAAACATTATTTTAAATTATTTTAATAAAACACACCAGAAAATGCTGTGAGGAAAGTAATTTAAGTAACCAGAGCCTGAGTTGCAGTTTCAGACTTTGATCTGCTGTTAATATAAAAATTACACTAGTTTAGAGATCAGGGATGAGAAATAAGGACTCATTAGCTCTCCTTAAGAGTTCGTGATTCAAGCCTGACAAAACACACACTTCAGTGTTTCCGAGCTTAAAGAAAATTCCAGCAGGGTCATGGAAGCTGCTATTTATAGCCAGTTTAATCTCTGCACACTCAAACACAGCTTTTCTGCATGCACACATTTTGTTAGCACTTAAAAAAAAGAACTTTGTTAATGAAAACTTAATCATCCACAAGTTCTGCAAATGTAAATGAGCTTTTCTGCATAATAATAGCTGCTCCCGACTGAACTGTAACAGAAAACAGCCTATAGTGTTTTCCAATCAAAATCATTACTGGAAAACATTCAGTGATAAAACAGAGAAATAGGAATGTGGAAAGTTACCCCACAATTAATTGATTCAATGGGAAACAAACTCGTCTTGCATCCAGTACACATCAGTACAACTGACTGTTTTCAAACCTTGAATTTCCAGGCTAGAGCAGTGAAACGCCTTGAGAAGTGCTAGGCATCCTTGCAACCTTGGGTCTTTAGGGTCATCTGCAAACATAAAAGCAGCCAGTACCATGGTTCTGCTCATTGGAACACGGCAAATTCAGCCCAGCATAGAAGAACATGCACAGAACTAAGGGTAGTTGTCCTCAGCTACACACAGAGGAGCACAAAGCCCTCAGGGAAAAAACGGAAAGGCCTCAAACAACCAATGCAAAACAAGTGCCTTCCAGTCTACCTTGGGTGTTGGCTGCCTGCTCATCGCACGGATCACTCAGACATGAGTCCATGAGTAGAGGAGCAAAGCCAACGGGCCAGGTAGCCGTTTAATCAGCACTGCGTTCACGGAGACGAGGTGGGATGGCTCATACACCAGCACTACTGGGCAAATAGTGCCTCACCAAAGTGACCACCTTCCAAGACAAGGTGACTTTTTGTCTGGCTCAGCAGACAAAAAGGGAGAGCAGCGAGAGTTAATGTTAGTTAAACAGAGAGTGACTAGACACGGCTGCTTAGAGCCTTGTCCAACTGTGAACTTGGACGCAGAGCCAGGGGGCTGGATCAGATGACCTTCAAGAGTCCCTTCCAATCTCAGTTATTCTATAACTCTACGTTCAGCCCTGGAACACTGATGCTTGGTCTTTGTCTCTTAAGTTGCTAATCCTCTATTTAAAAGCATGGAAAAATATCCATATTATTCCAGACTAGAGAAGTTTCAGCCATGGCATACAGGATGCAGAATGAAGTAGTGCAGGCACATCGCCCCTCGGAAAGGTACACAAGAACATTTACAGTTGCAGCAAGATGATCTCATCAACAACTCGTCTGGGCATTTATAGGTACGCAGATGCCACACCAGGTCACCAGCTCATGTGGCCACGGGCATTATGTTCTTTATTATTCCTCATAAATGTTTGTTGAGCTATTGTATTTTTGACATTTAGAGGCTGAATATTTCTACTAACCAAATCTTTTCAAGGGATTATGTGAACATCATTAAAAGTTTACATGAAATCTTCACAATACTGAAATCCACGGTTAGCTAAGCCAGCAAGTAAGAAACCTTGATCCCTTTCATACATTCTCTTCTCCCCATTGAGCATGCTCAGCGCAGAACACCATTTGGAGATAACAAATTTTACTAAACACCTTCTTAAGAGACTAACAGATTCCAGCTCACTGTAAGGGAATAGTAAGCAGCTGAAATCTCCCAGAAATAAAACTCTGGTCAGTCCAATTTCAGTATACTTTCTGTTCAAATCCAATACACACATGAACACAGAAAGATACAGCACAGAGGTCTTCAGTATAGAGCTATCCACCAACAAGGTCATCTCCCAAAATCACTGTTTATTATTTTAAGCAAGGTTTTAAAAGAGATTATAGGTTGAAGGAACACGGTAGAGCATCTTCATTACAAAACAATACTGTTAGTGACACCACCACATTATCAACACTTCGCATTCAAAAGCTTTGAGCTAACAGTTACTCAGCATTAAAAATAGAAGTGTTTTACCAATGCATATGCATTGGGAAAACAAGGTAGAGCAAGTCAGAATCTCTCCATGTTAGTTTTCGACAAGCGATATAAATCCTTTAGCAGTCACGATTCATAACCAGCAGTCGCTTCTCTTAAGGGATGCCTCAAGGAAACTTGATGTACATCCAAACTTCTGCAAACTTGCTACTTTTTCTGTTGGATGTCTCTTTCATTTTCCCAAAGAGCACAAATTCTGTTCCGGGCAGGCTAGCGCATGCCAGGGAATCCTAAAATAGAAAGCGCTGGAGCTACCGATATTGCAAACACAAACACAGCTACTAGCATAGAGTGGTGACAGCAATAGCAGCGACATGGATCCAGGGCAGCAGCAGGGTCGGACACGGTTACAGGTCGGCCAAGCTGCTAAAGGCTCCCTAAAATCCAAGGGAAAGAAAAGGAATTTCACATTCTGAATCAGCACAAATTCACAGCACAGCTCTGGCCCTCAGGCTTCAGCATTACTAAATTTAGGAGTTTTACTGCAGAAAGCGGAGGTAAGAACACTACCAAAAATGCTTTAGCAAGGTAACACCTATAGGAGTCAAGAGCAGAATCTGTATAATTATCACCATGCTGTACAAGACAAGGCGTTCTCAATTAGCAGTTAGCACACCGCGTGTCCTGCCACTTTTGTAGGAAGAGGCTTTAAAAACCAAGCGTGTTTTCCTGTAACAACAGGGACTAGGTAGGAAGAGATCACAGAGGACATGAACACACACACAAAAATGAACCACAGAGTAAAAGAAAGCTGGATTGAGCTAGGCTGGCCTTCAGACACTGAGCTAGCTAAGCAGACAAGCCTCAATTTTAAAGTCCGATTAAAAACATTAGATGGCTTATATCAGTGCACACCCACCTGAATCGGGTCCAAGTCAAAAGTAATAAATAATGTCATGTTTATTTTCGTCCCCGACTCCAGCCTAGACACTCCAGCTCTATCTCTGCTTGCCGTAGCATTTTAAGGGAAGCACAACACACAAACAGAGCAGAGGAGGGTGGATCACATTACATATTTCAGAGACCAATCTCAGTGCATTACCCAAAAATAAGCAGTTTAGTAAGCAGTTTCAGGACAACAGAAACAGCAAAGCTCATATTGAGAAACACTTTAACCTTTTAATATAACTTCCTGGTGGCTTAAGGGCAAACAATACTCAACAGATTTTACAGTTAAGTGAGATGCATTTGGAAACTTAGAAGAAAAATTAAATATATTCTGCAACCTTCATGGGAAAGGTGACTAAGGCTTCAGAAACGCGACTCGCGGGCAGGGTGCGCAGCCCCGAGCGTGCCGCCCATGTGGCCGTGTCATTCAAGCTCGCGAGTCTCCTCCAAGCTTCCCAAGGGAACGTCCAGCATCTCTCTGGTGGCTCCTCAGGACATGAGACAGGGCCACTGCGGGGACAGGCAGCATCCCAGCCCTCAACTATGGTTTCTATTGCAGGGCTGCTGCTGAGAACGAAGTGGTTGCAGCATTTGTAATTTTGCATCACTGCATTTGAAAGGCAGAGACAAAAGGCTCAGAAGGGAAACAAACCAACAAACACACACAATAGTGTCTGAACACTGGAAAATTAAGAAAGAGCAACCTCAGCTTAGCCAGCTCAAGGAATAGTTTCCAGCATCCTCCTCCCTGCAAAGTATACCTGCTCCTGGATAAAAGCAAGTTCGCTTTCCTTTTACCAAGGGTTCAAATTTCAGGTCAAAAAACAAAGATGAAATTCTTAGTGAAGACAGAAAAGATTGTTCCCAAAGGACACTTCTTTCCATCCCAAATAACATCTTCCAAAGGCAGCGGTTTAGCCCAAGGGACAATTAAAGAACCATTCTGGAGCAATTCACCCTTAGGCAGATAGGGCCAAGCCGTGCACAAAGTGCCTGTTAGGGAAGCTGGTTTAGAGTCTTTTAAGTAAAACAATGACTGGTTTAAGTAAAGAAATAAATTGATCCTACTTTTTTCTTCTCCCCCCTTCACGAGCTTAGGATAAGAAGCTGTAGATACATAGGCTGCACTCATGCATCCATACAGAAAAGTCTGCTGCTTGATAGATTTGGGGCCAGGACTCAGAGAACTCAAAGTAAATGGCCCAGATTGCCCTTGGTCAATCTTAGACCAGTGTTCAGTACATCTCCTTCGCTCTCCCGAAATATAAGTGAAATTGGGACAGATGCCTGCGGGATGCATCCACAAAGCACTTACTAAGAACAGCTGATGAACAAACCCATTCCCCTGAAACATGAAAAGTTATATTCTTGCAATAACAAAAAGTAGTATTCTGGCAGCCACGATAATCAGAGAATTTGAACTAATCAAGAGAACTTTTAGGGGAGATAAGTGAGAAAAAAAACACTTCTAATGGAAAGCCTTTAACAGGCAAATCCTTTATCAGGCTCATGGGTTTCACACCTAGCTCTGCTCCCATCATCATCAAGCTCCAAAATTGTCTTGTTTGGTATTGCTCAGAGAAGACAGCAACAGGGAAGAAGAAAGAAACCACACTGAATGAAAGCCTTTTTTCCGACCTCATAAAGTCAGTTCTGTTACAATCCAGCTCTATTGATTCAGGCATCTACTTTTCTACATGATTTAAAACACACACAAACATTGCACTGTAAGAAAATTATTACTTTAGATTTGGTAGGCCAAATCTAAAATACTGTTAAGTTCACTGCTATTCCAGTAGCATGTTAGGAAGAGGAGGCAGCATTGGCAATGCACAGATTTTTCACATGCCATTGGTTGTATAAACCAAGAAAATTGCTGCTATTGTGCAGCAACTGAGCTTTCATATGAACTAATAATTTAACCATAAAAGCATTAATCGGTTCTTTTTCACTACATTTTACAGAAGCCCAGTTCTCAGACGCAAAGCCAGCTCTGCTTATATTTGATTATTGTTTCGAGGGAAAGAAATAATGAATCATTTATGAAAAAAAAAATCACCCAAGCAATTAAGCCGTCACTCGCGATTCAGTTGACAAGTTTCCTTCACCAGAGGATGGTAACATGGGTAAAGTCAAGACAATGCAGCCAGGCTCCTTCCCCTTCCAAAGGCTTTCACGCCACCAAGGTCACGAGGTGCTCACTTCAGCTATCCTGCTACAGGTGGACGGCAGTGAGATGTCAGCTCTGAAGTGCTCTGCTTTGGGTCATGGCCACCAGGTCTAGTGGAGAAGCAAAGCCAGCACCAGAGCCAAGCGGGAGCAGGGAGGCCCAAAGGAGCCCTCACCTCTGCTGAACGCCAGGCGTTCCCACGGGCCGCCACGCTCTCCATCCTGCACTGCTCTCCAAAAAACGCTCGGCTTCCCAAATCCTCACAGTTTCCATCAGTGATGCCAACAAAAAGATTCCTGACATAACCTAGGCTCTCCTTGTCCCAAGAGCAGCATTTGCGATGGTGATTACTACCATTCAGCATGGGGAAGGCAGAAGCCAGGTACTGGGCAGGGGGAAGGAATTACAAACATAGATAGAAATAGATAGAAAACCAGCCAGATAGAAACAGCATAGAAGGCAATATGAAGAGGAGAAGATAGGGATACTCCAGAGATGCTGCTAGAAGGAAGGAAGGAGGAGCACTTACATGGTGTTCATGGAGACAGATGGAGCAAGAGGTGCAAGTCAACGAGTCCAAGAAGGGCAACAGTAGCTCTTAGCGGGAAGCGGGGGGGTGGAAAACACCACAACTACTGGGGAATAGAGAAAATAAGAACAAGAAACCCCAAAGGCTTCTTGTTTTGTTCTGTTTAAGGAAAGGTCAAGACCAAGTGTTGTGCAACACAAAAACGAAACGCGGCTTCCATGAAGCAGCCTGGTCGGAGTTCACCCTCGGCACAGGGACCGCGCGGGAACACCCTGGCACCAGCAGAGAGCCCGGCCGCTCTCCGTGTCCCGCTATGTTTTGCAAGGAAGTCTCCCTTGCAGGAGCTCATGAGAGCGCTTTGCCTTGTGCAGGCAAGTCTCAGTTCCCGACTGCT